>PVKP010006629.1:0-81850 GCA_004027715.1 Plecturocebus donacophilus | reverse complement strand
AGAGAGAGAGAGAGAGAGAGAGAGAGAAAGAGAGAGAGAGAGAGAGGAGGGAGGGAGGGAAGGAAGGAAGGAAAAAGGGAAGGAAGGAAAGTACTGACGTAAACATAGCAAAGCAAAACATCCAGATTTGCTATAGAAAAACAGTAGGTACATGGTGGGGGAGCCTTTGTATTATTCCGTGGATTTGACATACGGTACAATTAGGCCCTTGAAGCAGACAGGAGGATGTGTGTCCATGCCCTGGCTGGGTGTGGTGGCCATGTGCATTATGAGGTGTCACAGAGGATGATGCAACAGAAGACTCAGAAGCTTTTCAAAATTCCTTCTTCAAGAAGAAACACCCATAGAGGAAGAAGACATTAAACAAAACAAATTACAAAACTGTATGTACAGTTCATGTTTTTCATAAAACAGGAAAGAGGATGAATGTTGTTCTTCATCCTACCAGCTGTTTGTTCTTTGGTAGGGGATCATGAGTGGAAAAATAAAGGCAAGAATAGCTGCCATATTTTTCAGAGATTGCTCTGAAGAAGCCAGCAGTAGCGCCAGTGGCAATGCTTTGCTATCAGAGCACGAAAACCCTAATGCGAATGGGTAGGTAAACATAGCAGAGTGGTATGCCTGAGATTGTAGGTTTTACGTGTTATATCCATCACTTGTGCCCTGTTCACCTGTTACCTGTTACCCGACAGGTAGTGCTTTCCCCCTTTATAGAGAAAATCCATTTCCAAACAGTTTCCTTTGAATGTTTCTCTTGATCACAGTACTTACACTTGATCACAATACTTCTCTGTCAATAGTATCGGGATTAATAACAGCAGACTGGGGACAAAGATTAAGAAAGGAGAGCCACCCTGTTTCAAAGAATGAGCCACAGCAGCAGCAACTTAAAACCTTCCAGATAATTCACTTTTTTTTTTTTTTTTCCATTGGGCTAGCTTGTATAGTCTTGGTGATATGCAGAGCTTAGCATCGGGCTCAGGACTCTGGACACAGAGTGGCATTTATTACATTCTTGGGTGATAATTGACTAAAGACTCTGGTAGGGGATGCACATTTTGAGTGAATCACTCTGTCTCCTCTGGTGAAAACATATGTGGGGATCATCTGTAAGGAGACAGCAGGGAATCAAAGACCGCAGACCTATTTACAAACCCCTTGCCCATGTGCTGCCTGCTGGGAAAACAAAAACTGCAAGTAATGAAATAACTTTTCTATCAGTAACAAGGAAACACTTGCACAGAAACAAAACTGTCAATAAAAATAAAACGAATACTACAAATTTATTGTACAAGGAGGTCAGCATTTCAAAATCACAGTAATTACAAAATATGCTTGCCCCAAATGGCAGAATCCCACTGGCTGGGCAAAGGCGTAGAAGGAGTTTTGCATTGCAGAGCCTGGCAGCCAGTTTTCTAATGGAAAACAAAATGGAATTAATCTTTGGTGAATACAGTAATGTGATAATTTTCATTTAATTCAGCCCATCAGGAGAGCTCCTGTAGGCCATAATTTACCTTGAATAACCTTTTTTTTTTTTTGAGACAGACTCTTGCTCTGTCACCAGGTTGGAGTGCAGTGGTATGACCTTGGCTCACTACAATCTCCACCTCCCAGGTTCAGCCGATTCTCCTGCCTCAGCCTCCCGAGTAGCTGCGATTACAGGTGCACACCACCATACCCAGCTAATCTTTGTATTTTTAGTAGAGATGGGGTTTCACCATGTTGCCCAGATGGTCTTGATCTCCAGACCTCGTGATCCGCCCGCCTCAGCCTCCCAAAGTGCTGAGATTACAGGCATGAGCCATGGCACCCAGTGACCTATGAATAACTTTTTTATTCAGTGCACCCCCTACTACTCTCCACATGTCCAATAACATTTAAAAGGAAGAGGTTCAAGAATACACTTCCCTAAAGAGAAGAGAGTTAAGAAAATTCTCTTCTGGGTTGCTTTCCACACTGTCCCACACTCCTGGATGGCTAACAGGCGTGACTGCTTTATGTAGGGGAGATAAGCTACTTAAAGATTCTGTACTGGGGGAATTGAGTGGCCCACTCTAGTGAATGCAGTTAATAAGTGGTCCATGTTAATGTGATTTTTCTTATGTTTTAAGTAGAAATTTTTAGTTTGCCAACTTGTAATACTTTATCCAGAAGTTTATAGCCTTCGCCTTAGCTTAATGCGATCATTTTAACTTCCCTCTCCATCCACCCTTTAGGGCTTTTTAAAAGGTTGGATGTGAAAAGTTTATCCTTACAACCACCTTGTAAAACTCTTTAGCAGAATCTACTGCAATGGATTATGCATATATCCTATAACCCAGCAATTCCTCTCTTGGGGATATACTTAAATGAAATACATACTTGTCTTCATCAGAAACCACGTACAAGAATGTTCATAGCTGCATTGCTTGTAATAATATTTATAACAGCATTATTTATCATAGCTCTAAGCACCCACCAATGCTAGAATGGATATCCACATGGTATATTCACACAATGGAATACTATACAGTCATAAGGATGAATGAACCACAACTATACACAACAGCACAGTTGACTCTCACAACTGTGAGGCTGGGAACAGGAGGCAGACGGATAGAGCCCATCCCCACTTGGGTCCATTTACAGATGGTTCAAACCCAGACAAATCTACTTCATGGAGATAGAGCTCAGGAGATCAGGTACCTTCAGAGGTGGGAGGTGTAGCATCTGATGAGAGCACAAGATGGGCCTCTGATGGGCTTGGGGTATTTAACTGCTCAGGCTGCAATAATAAATACCACAGACTGGGTGGCTGAAACAACAGAAATTTATTTTCTCGCAGTTTTGGAGTCTGGAAAGACCAAGGTTCCAGCTGATTTGGTTTCTGGTGAGGGCTCTCTCCCTGGATTGCCTTCTCACTGTGTCTCCATGGGACCTTTCTTCTGAGTGCACAAAGAGAGAAAATTCTGGTCTCTCTTCCTCTTCTAACAATCCTGCTAGTTTAGAGTCCCACTCATAACCTCTTTAACCTTAATTAGCAATTAAAAACCCTATCTCTAAATACAGTAACAAGGGGCATGGGGCTTCAACAAATGAATTTGTGTCTGTGTGTTGGGGGTGGGGTGCAATGCAGTCCACAGCACTGAATATGCTCAATTTCCAGTCCTGTGTGAGGTTTCATGGATGTGTTCATTCTGTGAAGCATCACTGGGCTGTACAATTACACAGAAAAGAACACAAATCATATTTGCATAGCATACTATACTTCAATAGAGAGTAGGAAAAAAGGTCATGATGACTTTAAAGGATTTTATCAGATATTTGTTAATTGTCATAGTTCTTTAGCTTTATACTGAATTTCCATAAAATTAGAGCCTGATTTTTCTTTTTTTCTTAGTTAATTCTACATTTGAGACCTCTAGAACACTTTTTTCTTATAAGCATTTTAAGAATATAAATAGACATATACTAGCATAAGCGTTACATATGTGAAAGTGAGAAGTATGACTGTATGTATGTGCACACATATATGCAGGTGAGTGTGTATTATCATGAAAACGATCTTCTCTCAATTTAAAAAGTAGTGGATTGGAAATTAAAGTAATTCATAAACTCAACCTAGATTAAGCAAGAATGAGACCAAGTAAGTTTATTAACTTGGGTGTAGTGGCTAAAGTCCAAGTAAAATGCATGATGTTGTTAAATTCTTTTTTTAATCATTGTTTTTATTATTTTAGAGTAACTCGATCATGGAAGATTATTCTAAGTACAATGTTTACGTTGACTTTTCTTCTTGTAGGTAAGTCTTCCTAAGTAATGATCCTTAAAGCCATTTCACAGAATATGTCTGCCTGGTGGGAGAGAGCTCAACAGAATGACTCATATTTGTAAATAAATACCACGGAAAATGCTAGAGGTGACCTGCACATTCTTGAAGCTTTTTTTTTTTTTTTTTTTTTTAAATTTCTGATTGTAAAGGTAATGTTGGCTTTTTAATAGAAAATTAAGAAAGGATCTTTTTTCTCTTGAAATTGTGATTTGCTTTTTGTAAATTTTACCGTCATGGATGTTGCTTTAAAGTTAAGAATTTCCAATATTTTTATTGCAAACATATTATACATTTTACATTTTCTAAATTTGGGTCACTCCACTTGGGAGTTTTTGACAACTGGAGACTCTTGCTCATCATACAGTTGTAAACAAATTACTACAGAATGTGCAGTTTGTAGTTTCTTTTTTTTCTTTTGAGACGGAGTCTCACTCTGTTGCCCAGGCTGGAGTTCAGTGGTGTGATCTCGGCTCACTGCAACCTCTGCCTCCTGAATTCAAGCAATTCTCTGCCTCAGCCTCCCGAGTAGCTGGGATTACAAGTGCCTGCCACCATACCTGGCTAAATTTTGTATTTTTAGTAGAAACCGGGTTGGCCAGTCTGGTCTTGAACTCCTGACCTTGTGATCCACCCACCACAGCCTCCCAAAGTGCTGGAATTACAGGCATGAGCCACTGTGCCTGGCCAGTTTGTAGTTTCTTACTGGGCAATATCACAACCCACAACCCCCAGCATACTGGAAAATTGCTCTTTAGTGTATTGACAACTTAAAGCATGGAGCTCCCATTAAAATCAAGGTTTCAACCCAGTTATTGTTATGGAAAAGATCACATAGTATGTGATCTTTCTTATCTGATTTCTTTCACTTAGCATAATGTTTTTAAGTTCATCCATATTCTAGCAAGTGTCAATTCTTCATTCCTTTTTATAGCTAAATAATATTCCATTGTACGTATATACCATATTTCATTTATCCATTTATCTATTCATGGACATTTAGAGTGCTTTTATCTTTTGGCTATTGTGAATAGTGATGCATAAGTGTATACATGTGCTTATTTGAACACCTGTTCTCAATTCTTTCAAGTATATACCTAGGAATGAAATTTCTAGGGAGGAACCACCAGACTGTTTTCCTCAATGGCTGCACTATTTTACATTCCCACAAGCAGTGCATAAGCAGTGCTACAGTTGAATATCTGTCCCCCCAAGCCTCATGTTGAAATTTGGCCCCCAATGTTGCAGGTGGGGGCCTAATGGAAGGCATTTGGGTCATGAGGGCAGATTCCTCATGAATCACCTTGTTCCGTCCTTACAGTAATGAGTTGTCCCTCTATTAGTTCCTGTAAGAGCTGATTGTTAAAAAGAACCTGACCTCTTCCCACTCTCTCTTGCTCCCTCTCTCATCATGTGATCTCTGCACATGTTGGCTCCTCTTTGCCTTTCACTACGAGTGGAAGCAGCCAGAGGCCCTCACCAGCTACAGATGCTGGTGCCATGCTTCTGGTACAGCCTGTATAACTGTGAGCCATATAAGCCTCTTTTCTTTATAAATTGCCCAACCTCAGATATTCCTTTAAAGCAACACAAATGGATTAAAACAAGAAGTTCAATTTCTATACCGATTTTTTCCTTTTTTTATTATAGCCATCATGATGGATGAAAAGTCATGTTTCATCATGGTTTGATTTCTCTAATGACTAATGATGTCAAGCATCTTTTTATGTGCTTAATGACCATTTATATGTGTTCCTTGGAGAAATGTTATTAAAGTCTTTTGCTCATTTTTTATTAGATTTGTCCTTTTATTGTTGAGTTGGAAGAGTTTTTTATATATTCTAGATACTAAACCCTTCTGAGATACATCCCTTGAAAATATTTCTTTCATTCTAGGTTGTCTTTACACTTTCTTTATAATGTCCTTTGATACACAAAGGGTTACAATTTTGAGAGTGTCATATTGAAGATTCTATTGCCAAATCTTAAGTTATGAAGATTTACCCCCTTTTATAAAGAGTTTTGTGGTTTTGGTTCTTATAATATTTAGGTAATTGACCCATTTAGAGTTCAGTTTTGTATATGATGCAAGGGATCCAACTTCATTTTTTGGCATGTGGATGGCCTATTGTCCCGGGACCATTTGCTGAAAATATTATTCTTTCCCTATAGGAGTTTTTGACTGTCTTGTCCTGCTTCCCAAAAACTGAATTTGCTATAGTTGAACAGGTTTATTTCTGGATAGTCTAACCCATTGGTCTATATAGCTATCATTATCCAGTATCACACTGGTGGGATTTTGAAAAAGATTACTTTGAATCTGTGGAGAGCTGTAGTTCTTAGCAATAGTAAATCTCCCAATTCATGAACATAAGTTGTCCTTCCCTTTATTTAGGTCTTCTTTAATTTTTTTCAGCCATATTTTATAATTTTTAGTTTTGATTCTAAAGTAAATCTCTTGTAAGCCGCATATAGTGGAATCATGTTTTTAAATTCATTCTGCCAGCCTCTGCCTTTTTATTGGAAAGGTTAATCCATTTTTATTTACATTAATTACTAATAAGGGATGCCTTCTGCCACTTTTCTATTTGTTAGAAAATCTATATCTTATATCTTTTTTGTTCTTCATTTCCTTTTTTACTGCCATCTTTTTTGTTTAATTGCTTTGTTGTAGTGTACCGTTTTGATTTTGTTCTGTTTCATTTTGTATATATTTTTTAGATATTTTCTTAGTGGTTACCATGGGGATTTCAACAAACGCCTTACATTTATAACAATATACTTTAAATTTATGCCAAATTCACTTTAATAGAATACAAATACTCTGCTCCTATTCAGTTCTGCTCCTCTTTTTTTTTTTTTTTTTTTTTTTCCTCCTTATGACCGCCATTCACTGGGATTGACTCCTCTTTATGTAGTCAAAAGTTACATCTTTACATATTGGGTATCTGCAAACATAGATTTGTAATTATGCTTTAAAATTTCACTTTTAAATTATGTGGTAAATAAAAAAGGAGTTACAAACCCAAAACAATAATAGTGGTTTCATATTTACTTCTCTGTTACCTTTACTGGAGATTTTGATTGCTTCGTATGGCATTGAGTTACTCTCTAACGTCCTTTCACTGCAGCCTGAAGGAATCCCTTTAGCGTTTCCTGAAGAGCTGGTCTAGTGGCAAAGACACCGTGAGATTTTCTTTTATCTTAGAATATCTTAATTTTTTCCTCAGTTGGAAGAATAGTTTTGTCATATAAAGAATCTTTTTTTCTTTCAGCACTTTAAATATGTCACCCCACTGTCTTCTGGCCTCCATGGTTTCTGAAGAAAATATCAGGTGATAATCATAATCCAGTGAAGGCTTCCTTGTATATGACAAGGCATTGCTGTCTTCCTGCTTTCAAGATTCTCTCTGCGTTTTTGTCTTTCAATGGTTTGATTATAATAGGTTTCAGCATGGGTCTTTTTAAGTTTGTTTTACTAGAAATTTGTTGAGCTTCTTGGCTGTATACATTTATGGCTTTTTATCAAATTTGGAACTTTTTCAGCCTTATTTATTTATTTTGAGACAGAGTCTGCTCTGTCACCCAGGCTGGAGTGCAATGGCATGATCTCGGCTCAATGCAACCTCCCTCTCCTGGGTTCAAGCCATTCTCCTGCCTCAGCCTCCCTAGTACCTGGGATTACAGGCACCTGCCACCATGCATGGCTAGTTTTTGTATTTTTTAGTAGGGATAGGGTTTCATCATGTTGGTCAGGCTGGTCTCAAACACCTGACTTCAAGTGATCCACCCGCCTTGGTCTCCCAAAGTGCTGAGATTATAGCATGAGCCACCACACTGGCCCTCAGCCATTATTTCTTTAAATATTCTTTTCCTTTTTTAAAATTTAAAAAATTTTAATTTCTTGTGGGTACATAATAGATATATATACTTATGGGGTACATTATACAGGCATGCAATGTGAAATAATCATATCATGAAGAATGAGGTATCCATCCCCTCAAACATTTATCCTTTGTGTTACAAACAATCCGATTACAATCTTTTAGTTATTTTTAAATGTACAATTAAGTAATTTTTTACTGTAGTCACCCATTGTGCTCTCAAACAGTAGGTCTTACTTATCCTTTCTATTTTTTGTACCTCTGAACCATCCTCACGTCCTCCCTCTTCCACACTACCCTCCCCAGTTTCTGGTAATCATCATTCTACTCCCTATGTTCATGAGTTCAACTGTTTTAATTTTTAGCTCCCACAAATAAGCGAGGACATGTGATGTTTGTCTTTCTGTGCATGGGTTATTTCACTGAACATAATGATCTCCAATTCCATCCATGTTGCTGCAAATGACATTGTCTCATTCTTTTTTATGGCTGAATAGTACATCATTGCATATATGTACATTTTCTTTATCCATTCATTTGTTGAAGGACACTTAAGTTGCTTCCAAATCTTAGCTATTGTGAACAATGCTGCAACAAATGGGAGTGCAGGTATCTCTTTGATATACTGATTTCCTTCATTTTTGGTATATGCCCAATAGTGGGACTGCTGGATCACGTTAGCTCTGTTCATCATTTTTTGAAGATTCTCCAAACTATTTTTCATCGTGTAAAATATGAATCGTGTAAAATATGAATACATATTTTACACTATTCTTCATCGTGTAAAATATGAATGTAAATTAGTACTAATTTACATTCCCACCAACACTGTATGAGGGTTCTCTTTTCTCCACATCCTCTCCAGCATTTGTTATTGCCTGCCTTTTGGATATAAACCATTTTAATTGGGGTGAGATGACATCTCATTGTAGTTTTGATTTTCATTTCTCTGACAATCAGTGAAACAGGCACATTTTCATATACCCGTTTGCCATTTGTGTGTCTTCTTTTGAGAGATGCTTATTTGAATCTTTGGCCTATGTTTTTGATCAGATTAATAGGTTGTTTTTTTTTTCCTATAGAGTTATTTGAGATCCTTACATATTCTTCTTATTAATCCCTTATCAGATCGGTAGTTTGTAAATATTTTCTCCCATTCTGTGAGTTATCTCTTCACTTTGTTAATTGTATCCTTTGCTGCGCAGAAGCTTTTTAACTGTGACTCCATTTGTCCATTTTTGCTTTTGTTGCCTGTGCTTGTGAGATACTGTTCAAGAAATTTTTGCTTAGATCAATGACCTGAAGATTTCCCCCCAGTGTTTTCTTACAGTTCTTTCATAGTCTAATGTCTTAGATTTAAGCCTTTAATCCAGGGGTCTAGTTTCATTCTTCTGCATACAAATATCTAGTTTTCCCAGAACCATTTGTTGAAGAGACCATGTTTTCCCCAGTGTATGTTATTGGCACATTTGTCAAAAATCCGTTATCTGTAGGGCTTCTCATTCTGTTCCATTGGCCTTTCTCTTTTTATGCCAGTACCATGCTGTTTTGGTTGCTAAGCTCTGTAGTATAATTTGAAGTCAGGTAATGTGATTCCTCCAATTTTCTTTTTGTTAAGAATAGCTTTGACTATTTTGGGTCTTTTGTGATTCCATATAAATTTTAGGGCTTTTTTTTCCTATTTCTGTGAAGAATGTCATTGGTATTTTGATAAGGATTGCATTAAATATGTAGATTACTTCAAGTAGTATGGACATTTAGCAACATTGACCTTCTAATTTATGAACATGAACTATCTATTTTTTTGTGTCCTCTTTAATTTCTTTCATCAATGTTTTATAGTTTTCATTGTAGAGATCTTCACTTCTTTGGTTAATTCCTACGTATTTAATTTCATTTGTGGCTACTGTAAATGAGATTACTTTATTGATTTTCCAGAGTGTTCACTGTTGGCATATAGAAATGCCACTTATTTTTTGTACATTGACTTTGTATCCTGCAACAGTACTGAATTTATCAGTCCTAATAATTTTTTTTTTGTGGAGTCTTTAGTTTTTTTCCTGATATAAGATCATATAATCAGCAAGCAAGGATAATTTAACTTCTTTCATTGCAATTTGGATGCCCTTTATTTCTTTCTCTTGCCTGATTATTCTAGCAAGGACTTCAAGTACTATATCAAATAGCAGTGGTGAAAGTAAGCATCCTTGTCATGTTCCAGATCTTTGAGGAAAGGCTTTCAGTTTGTTCTCATTCAGTGTGATACTAGCTGTGGATCTGTCTTTCATATATGACTTTTATTATGTTGAGGTATGTTCCTTCCATACCCAATTTTTTGAGGATTTTTGTCATGGAGAGATGTTGAATTTTATCCAAATGCTTTTTCAGTATCAATTGAAAAACATTATATGGTTTTTATCCTTCATTCTATTGACATGATGTATCACATTGATTGATTTGCATATGATTAATTTGCATATGTTGAACCATCCTTGCACCCCAGGGATAAATCTCACTTGGTCATGAAGAATGATTTTTCTAATGTACTGTGGAATTCAGTTTACTGGTATTTTATTAAGAGTTTTTGCCTCGATATTTATCAGAGATATTGGCCTATAGTTTTCTTTTTGGTTTTTTGATGTGTCTTTATCTGGTTTTGGTATCAGGGTAATACCAGCCTTATAGAATGATTTTAGAAGTATTCCCTTCTCCTCTATTTTTCAGAATAGTTTGGGTGAGATTTGTATTAGCTCTTCTTTAAATATGTGGTAGAATTCAGCAATGAAGCCATGGGGTCCTGGGCTTTCCTTTATTGGGAATTTTTTTATTATGGCTTCAATCTCATTACTATTTATTGGTCTGTTCAGGTTTTGAATTTTTCCTGGTTCAATCTTGGTAGGTTGTATGTGTCTAGTAATTTGTCCATTTCTTTTAGATTTTCTAATTTATTGGCATACAGTTGTTCATAGTAGCTATTAATGATCCTTTAAATTTGTGCAGTATCAGTTTTAATGTCTCCTTTATTATTTCTAATTTCATTTGTATCTTCTCTTTTTTTTCTTAATCTGGCTAAAGGTTTATCAATTTTGTTTAACTTTTCTAAAAACTTTTGTTCTTTTGATCTTTTGTATTATTTTCTTCATTTCAATTTTATTTATTTATGCTCTGATCTTCATTGTTTCTTTTCTTCTACTCATTTTGTGTTTGGTTTGCTCCTGCTTTTCTAGTTCTTTAAGGTGCATCATTACATCATTTATTTGATGCTTTCCTCTTTTTCAGTATAGGCACTTTATAGCTATAATCTTCCCTCTTAGTACTGCTTTTGCTGTACCCCATAGGTTTTGTTCATTTCTTCAAATATTCTTTCTGCTCCTTTCTCTCTCTTCCTCCTCTTTCTGAGACTGCCATGATACATATGTTCATCCACTTCATGGTGTTTGATAGGTCTCTTGGGCTCTATTCACTTTTATTCTTTCTGTTTACAGACTCAATAATTTCAATAGCGCTATCTTCAAGTTAACTGATTCTTTCATCTACCTGCTTAAATCTACTGTTGAGCCCTTCTAGTAAGTTTTTCATTTTAGTTATTCCTCTTTTAGCTTCAGAATTTATAGTTGGTTTCTTTCATGATTTATGTTTATCAATATTCTCATTTTATTCATACATAATCTTCCTGGTTTCCTTTAGTTCTTTGTCTATGGTTTCTTTTAGTTTTTGAACATATGTAAAACAGTTGATTTAAAGTGTTTGTCTCGTAATTCCAATGTCAGATTCCTCAGGGATGGTTTCTGTCATTTTCCCCTTTTCAATGGGTCATACTTTCCTGTTTCATTCCATGCCATGTAATTTTGTAAATTGAGCATTTTAATATTATAATGTAATATCTCTAGAAATCAGATTTTCCTCTTCCCCAGGGTTTGCCTGCTGTTGCATGTTGAAGGCTGCAGTCACTTCTTTGTTTAGTAACATTTTCAAACCATTTTTTAAGACTGTATTTGTTGTCATATATGTTTTCTATTGCATGATCTCAGTGGTTAGCCACTGATTTAACACATATTTCCTTGAATTCCTGAAGCCAGAAGGAGAGAGACAGACAGACAGAAACAGAGACAGAGAAATTACTCTCTCAGTCTTTGCAGCTTGGCTCTAAGCTGGGACACTCTTCAAGGCTAAGACAGACCACCTAAAACTCTGCCTTAGCCCTCATGTCCTGCTTATACACAATCTACAGATCCACTGGAGGTGCAAGCTGGTATCTTCCTGAGGGTCATTTATGAACATGTATCCAGTATTAGAAATGCATATTACATTCTCTCTTTTCTAGTATATGATGTAGCAGTCTTTCTGAGCCCTTATTCCAGAAAGAGACTGCCTCTTTATTCATGGGCTTTTGGGTCTGCCTGTCAATTTCATCATTTACTGTCCTTTGTCCCAGTTGTCCTTGGGCAGTGTGTCTTGGAACTCTTTCAACAGATATTGCTACCTCCTAGAAAGCTATGGGGGTGGAATAAACACAGGTCAGCTTCTGAGCCAGCTCTCAGGAAACCACTTGATGGGTCAAAAACCATTGCCATGGTATTTTAAGAACAAGGTCTATATTGAAGGAATGTGAAATGCTGTCCCTATAGCTGCCACCACCAGGTTGGGAAATGGAAGATGGTAGTCAGGTAAACAAAAATGCTACATGCTCTGTTACTAGAAACCAGCCACTTAGCCTTAGTTATATGGTTGCTGTAGGTTTTGGATTAGATTCCAGAGTTCCAAAAATGTTTATTCTGTCCATCTTTACCAGCTATGTTGTTTACATGGAGGCCTGATTCTTTGTGTGTACTATTCTACCATTTTCCATGATGTCACCCAAGGATCTGATATTCTTAACAGTAATTCTTCATGTTTAGGGAAATTCTTATGAATGCATGTAAAATATTTTATGTTTCCAGATAAACTCTTTAATCCAAGTTCGTCTTTTCTTTAACAGGACTCCTAAGTCATCAGTGGCTTAAAGAAACAGAGGGAACTCAGAAATCCAGACAATTATATGCCATAATTGCAGAATATGGTTCAAGGCTTTATAAATATCAGGTGATGTTTTGTTAATTCATTGTGTATATCACTCATTAAAGTTTAATATGCTGCAAGGCTAATCCAACTTTCAATATGCTATCTTTGTTTTATATGATAATATCTAATAAAATTAATGTAGGAAATGGAATTCTATTAAGTAGTTTTTATAGTTTGAATGTGACCACCAAATCTCATGTTGAAATTTAGTTGCCATTATAACTGTTCAGAGACAGGACCTTTAAGAAGTGATTGAGTCATAAGGGCTCTGAATTAATGCAGTTATCATTGGAGTGGGATAGTCAACTGAAGACTGGGCTCCTAATAAAAGGACTAGTTGAGCCCCATTTCTCTGTCTCATGTGTTCATGTGACCTTTTACCCTTTTGCCATGGAATGACCCTCACCACATGCCAGTCCCATGCTCTCAAATTTCCAAGCCTCCAGAATTGTGAGCCAAACAAACTTCTGTTGTTTATAAATTACCCAGGCTGTGGTGTTCTGTTATAGCAGCAGAAAACAGAATAAGACAATAGTTTCATAGCTATGAGGTCCTAAAAATTCTCCACAGTTCCCCAAGAGAATCTCATGCACAAATAAAATGGCAAGTAAATTTTTACCATCAACTTCTGCCTGACACCGAACAGGAGTACGGCACTTCCCTTTGTCCTGAAGCTAGTTAGAGCTAAGTGGGCTTAGACTGAGGCCAGTCATTGAATGTCCTCTTTCTGATCCACCCCACCCCCAGCATTCCAGAATAAGCCTTGTCCATTCTATGCTCAGAAACTCAGAAGACTGGAGGGAGGAGGGTGGCAGTATAACCACGCAACAGATTCACCTTGCCCACTGTCAGGACAAGGAATTTATCAGGACAGTGGAATTGCAATGGAGAAAGAGTAATTCACACAGAGCCAACTGTGCAGGACCAGAGTTTTATTATTACTCAAATTAGTCTCCCTGAGCATTTGAGAATCAGAGTTTTTAAAGATAATTTGGCAGGTAGGGGCTTGAGAAGTGGGGAAGGCTGATTGGTCAGTTTGGAGATGAAATCATAGAGGGTCGAAGTGAGGTTTTTCTTGCTGTCTTCTGTTCCTGGGTGTGATGGCAGAACTGGTTGAGCCAGATTACCAGGTCAACAGTGCTACTGTGCTGACGTGATATACCTCATGGCCGTGGTGGCAACTGCAGAGAGGGGCCTGATTGTCTATCAACTAGAGAATCAACCTTCTGAATTCAGGAGGACAGAATCTCCACTGAAACATCAGCATTGGTGTGTGGCTGTTTTTAAAGACAAACAGAACAAGCCTACTGGTTTTGCCCTGGGAAGTATCAAGGGGAGAGTTGCTATTCACTACATCAACCCCCCGAACCCTGCCAAAGATAACTTTACCTTTAAATGTCATCGATCTAATGGAACCAATACTTCAGCTCCTCAAGAGATCTACACGGTAAATGGAATCGCATTCCATCCTGTTCATGGCACCCTTGCAACTGTGAGATCTGCTGGTAGATTCAGCTTCTGGGACAAAGATGCCAGAACAAAACTAAAAACTTCCGAACAGTTAGATCAGCCCATCTCAGCTTGCTGTTTCAATCACAAGGGAAACATATTTGCATACGCTTCCAGCTACAACTGGTCAAAGGGACATGAATTTTATAATCCCCAGAAGAAAATTTACATTTTCCTGCATAATGCAGCTGAAGAGCTAAAGCCTCAGAATAAGAAGTAGTGGCGGAGACTCTGGCTCAGCCAGAGTTGTTTCTGTCCACTCTGCCTCACCTCTGTACCAGTTTGGGTCCCAGCCTTGTGTTGTCAGCCACGGACATGGATTTCAACCCCTGGAGAAAAGGCTGTCATTGTTCGGCACCCAGAGCCCAGCTGTCCGCGGTGCCTTGCTGTCTCCGCTCCACTGCAGCGTGCAGAGTTTTTCTGTAACTCTAAGGGGGTTGAAATTATTATAGACATTAGGTTGTGGGCACGGCCAGGTACTTTGCAGTGCTCCATTCAGCAGTGTATGTGTTAGAGAATATTGGAAAACCATCTGTGAGCCCTGTGTTATATTTTATAATAAAGTCTTTTGCAGATTAAAAAAAAAAGAAATATAATTGTTCAGAAAAAAGTAAGGCGGTATTTTTCCTGTGTGCCACACTACATTCCATTTTGACACCATTATCATACATGATACAATAGCATCACACAAGACACAACACATTTATAGCGTGTTGCATTATTTTGGGTAAAGCGAACTGATAAAAAGCCAGTCTTTGAATCAGGAAAGAAGATTAATTACTGGGGAGAGATGGGGCATTATTTCCCAGAGAACACATTGATGGTCACTGTAAGAAATTGAAAGGTGATCCCCAAAAAGATATGTCTACCTCCTGATCCCCAGAACCTGCGATTGTGACCTTTATTTGGGAAAAGGGTCTTTGCAGATGGTTCTTGAGATGAAATTGTCCCAGATTACGCAGATGGGTCCTAAATACAATGACAGCAGTCTCTTTAGAAGACTTACAGAGGAGAGACACACAGAGAGAAGAAGAGAAGGCCACAAAAAGGCAGAGGCAGAGATTGGAGTGATACGGCCACAAGCCTAGGAACGCCCAGGCCACTGGAAGTTAGAAAAGGCAAGAACAGAATCTCCCTGAGGACCTTCAGAGGAGTGTAGCCATGTGGACACGTTGACCTCACGCTTCCAGCCTCCAGAACAGTGACAGAATAAATTTCCATTGTTTCAAGGCACCACTTTTGTGATCATTTGTGACAAGAGCTCCAGGAAACTCACAGGGTCCCTTTGAGTTCTCTTGGGCACCTGAAGTGTGAGCTTTGTTGCTGCAAAAAAGTGATCCCTAAACACAGAGGTGTCTGCTTCCCAGCCTGGCAGGGAGAGTATGTGGATGAGACAGAATTCTGGAAACTGCTGCTGGAATCCTCCAAGATTTAAGTTTAAACCCAAGGAAACTTTGCTTGAGTCAGTCTTCGTTCTCACACTTGATCATCCCTCCACTCTGATCTACATTATTTTCTTGGCACATAGTCAAAGATACTGCCTTTTAATTGATAAGCCACTTAAATACAACATGTCAGGGTAGAGGAGTTCCAGACTGTAAAGAGAGGATGTCAGGAGCCATTCTTCAATGGCCAGTGTTGACTATTTTGACTGGAATTCTCTGGGGAAGAGATCACCCTTTCATGTTTGTCGTCCCCTGCTCATCAGCTTGTCCACACTTGTTAGCTCCTGAGCCCTTCAAGATTGGTGCCCCAAGGTGCTCTCTTTTGCCCCCCTTTCTCTGTGGGTAACATGATTGACCTTCTCCAACCATCCCATGTTGGAGTAGGGGTTGTGCATGTGTGCATATGTGATATGCATATGAGCATGTGTGTGTGTGTGTGTGAGTGTGTGTGGAGTGTGTGTGTTTGTGTGTGTGTCTCACGCTGTGTAGAGAAAGGTGGGAAGAGAGTGCAGGGCTTTGGAATGTGAGCAGACAATCACTGTCGTCTGAGGTAGGACACACACCAGGATGAGCTAAGGGGCACAGAGGTGCTGGCTACCCAGGCCTACACCACTGAGGTCTTCTCAGTGACAAGCAGAGGCATCTGGCCATTCCCCATTCCAGGCTGAGCAACAGGCAGCGCAGTAGTGCGGACCAGAGTGCTGTCTGCATTCCAGCATCCTCTATCTCTCCAGTGTTTACATTTTCACTGACCACCTCCACAGCATCCTCACAGCCACATGTTATGTCCAGACAGTAACTCTACCTTTTCCTGGTTTCTTGTCTTGGTTTTGGCACCACCAAGACCATCCGTACCGGAAATTACCAGTGTTGTCACCAGTGTTAGAGAAATTTCTGCAATTTTCTGATTGCGATTGTTAATCTAACCCAAAAGTAATCACATCCCTTTCTTATTTGTAAGTGGGAGGCCCCCTTCTTGTTCAGGGACAAACCCAAAGAGCCCAGCATGGCCTTCTAATGCCGCCATGTGCTTCTTGGGCTTTCCCACATCCACCAGGAGCGTCTCTCCCCTTTCTCCTCCCTTCCCTCTCTTCCTCCTCCATTTTTTTCATTTTCCAACCTCCCCCTCTCCTCCTCCTCAGACTGTTCAGGCCTTTACAGTCTTGAGAAACAGAAAATGATGTGCCCATCTAAAAACTCCCATTGAATGTCACTCATTAAATAAATTTCCTTCAAATACCTTCATGATGTACAGGTGAGGCTGGGAAAGAGGCGGGCCTCTCAGAGGATGCTCCTGTGCTCCAGCCAGCACATCTGTAGATCAGGAGACAACGTGCTATTTATCTCCCTTTTCTGAGAAAAAAAAAAAAAAAAAAAAAAAAAAAAAAGACAACTCTACTTGAATAAGCAGAATTCAGAATGATTTCTTTTTCTGTTGTTTCCAGGCCAGACTTCGTATGCCTAAAGAACAACTGGAACTTTTAAAGTGAGTGAAACTTTTTGCTATGTGCCTCTTTTTAGTGTGGCTTCAAATACTGAAATGCTTTTGTACAGAAAAGTATGGGAAAGAAAAGTTACTCCCTGAAGTAACTCAAAATTTCACTCCCAGAAACACCTATTATTAATATTTAATGACATTATTCCTAGCATTTCTCTATGTATATATGCAAATGGAAAGCAAGGAGGAAAAAAAAGAAAAAAAGAAGATAGAAAAAATTAAAAGGTTAGAGGTGAATTAATCTACACACTCTGTATTTAGTATTAAAAATAGTACATTTATTGTTATTTGGATTTATTAGAAGAAGGAAACAACCCAAGAAAAATTGCCTCCTCTCACTTATGCATATACATAATTTAAAAATTTAAACACCAAACGGTAACATTTTTCGTACTTTAGAAAATTACTTGCCCTTTTATATATTTCCACCTCTATGGAACACTCCTTAACAAAATACACACTTAAGTGTGCTTTCCCTATTATTTATAATTATTAAAAATGGAAAACAACCCTATAAGAAAAATAGGCCAATGGTTAAATACATTGGAATATCTTCATGAAATGAAGAATTATGAAACCATTTAAATAATTTTAAAATAGGTTTAATGATTTGGAAGTGTAGTGGAGACACAAAATTATAAATATGATTTTGTTACTAATTTTTTGCATGAAATAAAAACTAGTAGAAAGTCATTAATATTTAATGTTGTTTATTTCTTCTAAGTGCTTGTTTATTTTTCCCCAATTTTAAACATGTATTGTTTCACAAATGAGGAAAAATACTAGATAAGTAGTGCTTGTACTTTTTCAGCATAAAGAACTACCTATTCACTTGACAGTTTCTTATTCTCTCTACCAGTAATTTTCAAACTGTAAACATAGAAAACCCATGCTTGGGAAGTAAAATCTTGCCTGCTCAGGCAGTCAAACTGGTAACTGGTTGCTGCCCACTGGCTGGATCACCCAGCCACCCCTTCTCTAAGGCATTTCCACCGAACTAAGGCTACAGTTGGAAAGTCACTGCTTTGTACTACACTGGACATGCAAGGTGTTCCCGATTGGAAGGAGGGTACCAGTGGGATGTAGGATTCACCTGTGTGAAATCACTCAGCTGGGGGACCAGCAATGTTGATTGAGCCTTGCCTGCCCGGTGCATAGCCCGGCCAAGCACTACACTAGGACAACCTCAGCCTTGTGACCCCTGGAGGTCATTGGTTTTTTGTTCATTTGTTTGTTTGTTTGTTTGACACAGAGTCTCGCTCTGTCCCCAGGCTGGAGTGCAATGGCGTGATCTTGGCTCACTGCAACCTCAGCCTCCCGGGTTCAAGTGATTCTCCTGCCTCAGCTTCCCTGGCTCAGCCTCCCACAGGTGCACACTACCACACCCAGCTAATTTTTATATTTGTAGTAGAGACAGGATTTCACCATATTGGTCAGGCTGGTCTTGAACTCTGGACCTCGAGATCGCCTACCTGGGCCTCCCAAAGTGCTGGGATTACAGGCATGAGCCACGGTGCCCAGCTTGTCCTTGTTTTTTTTTAGTGAAGTGTGATGCTTTAGAGAAATGGGCGTGCTCCGCTCTCCCCTCACTCAAGAACATATATCTTCAACAATATAAAGCACCTCGCCATGTGGTGGGCTCCAAAGCCCAGCAGCAGCTGATAACGGGAGCTTTACACTTTCTTCCTCTCATGCTGACGTTCTCCCTTTACAGGAAAGAAAGCCAGACTTTGGAAAAAAATTTTCGTGAAATTCTGTTTTTGATTGAACAAATAGATGTCCTGAAGGCATTGCTTAGAGATATGAAGGATGGTATGGACAATAATCACAGCTGGAACGTGCATGGAGACCCTGTGGAGGACCTGGACCACACGGAGGTCCCAGATGAGGCAAGGAGGGTTGGGCGGGATTGGGGTAGCAGATAGTGACAATGTCCAGGGTGACGGGGAGGGAATGTGTCCTTCCAGTGCCGTATCCGCTGCTTCTCCCAGTGGAAAATCCAGTGTTGACTGACATTTGGTTGGTGTACAGAAACCCAATGTTTCATAAATGCTGTGTCACAGAGAAGACATTCTATTGCATCTGACTTACTTCACACCAAAATAGAATAACTGTTCTATTTTCCAGTTAAAATAAAATATAAATAACAGTCTCTGAGTTCTATACACAAATACCTTAAATAGCAAAAGATTTGCATTCACCATCTTCATAGCTAGTGTAGTTAGTCTAGTCAGCATTAGATTCAGGCAAAATTATGATGGAAACCATGAGCTCTATTTTGCTTCTTTCTCTTCGGCTGTCACAACTACCTTCTTCTTCTTCCTTAATGTCTACTTTTTGAAATGCACAGCAATCTGATGCAGACCACCTGCCGCCCTCCAGGTCTTGTCACTGTGAAGGTGTTACATTTAGGCAGCTTGAATATGAACTGTTGCATCTGCTCAGGATGCTTTAACCCAATATTAATTAGAGTTGGTGAAAAATGTCTAATATAAGCAATCATGTAGTCTGTGTATAACTGCCTTGATTCCCAAAGAACTCTAGAATGTTCAAGTCTTTACTGTTAAGCACAGGACACTAATGAGGGAGGGAACACAGAAGGTCACAGCATAACCTCATCTCACACTTCACCGGGAAAGCACTGTGGTGCAGTGGTTAGAGTTTCAGAAGGGGCCCTCGGTCCACCATGCTGTGTGACCTTGGGGGGATCCCCGAACACTCCTTGGCTTTATTTATATCGTAGGCCTGAGAAGCTCACTCCCAAGAGCCATGAAGATGTCATTCCAGATCCATGCACAGTGCATGGCGCAGAGTGCAGCTCATAGGTGCTAACTGCTATTCTAATTTTGCAGATTAGGTCCAAATCAATAAAATGAATGGTCAAAACTCAAGCAGTTGGCAGAGATTGTTAATAGAAACCTGTTTCTAAAATCTCTACAGGAAATGTCAAACTTGGTTAATTATGTACTTAAAAAGTGGAGAGAGGACCAAGTCCAGATGGCTGATTATGCCCTGAAGTTGGCTGGTGAGTACAGAAAAAGTGAAAAGAGGAGCATTAAAAAAAAAGAATGCTCCAAGAGTGTCTCTATTCTCTACATTTCTATATGAGGAAAACATATTTATCTTGTAACTTGAGGGGGGGAAATTAATCAAATTAGATAATTAAAGAAGAGAATAGAAATAGTTGTCATTGAGTGCTTTCTGAGAGCAAATGTTCCAGGGAACAGAGCCTATGCAACTTCATTAGCATGCATCTGAAAGAACCACCAAGAAAGCCAAGATGTCACAGCGAAGTTGTGAAAGGCACAAAATATTAGGACATTTTATATTATTACATACTAAAATGACTTATGATAATCAATCTAAATGCATTATTAGGGATTAAATGACAATGTTTAAAGGTTATATATAATGTTCCTAATATCTTCCAATTAAGATTAATTCTTAAGGGCTAAGGCTATGAATCATTAACCTTAATCTTCTCTACCATGCCCTGCCTGTAATAGTCTATGAACAAGATGTGTTCAGTTAACAATGTGGAAGGAAAGAAGAAAGGGACAGGAGGAAGAAAATATAAAAAACACAGTAATGCTAATTTTAATCAACTGATAGTCAAATTTATGCCAGGAAAATAAATTTCCAGCTTGCATGAACTGGAGAGCATTTGAAACAGGATGATTACTCAGTCTTGTGAGCGTGTGTTTTTTGAGAGAGTTAGAGGGCAGAACTTTCCTGAACCTGATTCCCTGAAGCATGAGTGTTGGGATAAGATGGGAGAGGAATCACAGTTCTTTTTTTTTCCTCATGATATCCTGATACACTTGCTTAATGCTTTCTTCTTTGTACGGATGTATTTATATCAGTTGACATATTTACAGCTTCCATTTTGAAAAGCCTATGTGGTGAATGTAGGCTCACGAGTAGCTCATGTAGAGTGAGGAAAAGAAGGAAATGCTCAGGCTCCTCTGTAACCTTAGATGTGGAAACAAACGTCAGTTCTGGTTTGGCCAAGATGCAGAAAGCCTATTAAGTCCCTTCCAACTGATTACAATGGAAAGTTACCTGGATAAAATTCAAAAAACAACTACCTGAGTGGGCTGAAAAGTAAACAAAGTAGGTAGTTGGTGAAGGGGAACCAAAAACTGCAGGTGTGAGCCCTGTGGGAGTTTTCTTTTTTCTTTTCTTTTCTCTTGCAGCCTCGGCTGAGGCAGGCAGCATAGAGCTGCAAACATGGCAGCAAGTTGGGCAGCTAAAACTGTGAAAAAGTCCTGTTTTTCTAGCCAAAGATGCAGAATAAAGTAGTCCTGTGGGCCAGAGTGTGGGGAGAAAGCCTGGGTAGGCAAATCTGCAGAGAAGACGCTTGCTCCCCTATCTGTTTGTGGCCAGCTGCTGGCCTCACATCTCAGCTGCCCATTCATGGGAACTGAAGCAGCAAAGTGGAGGCTTTGAGAATTTGGCAATGATGTAAACTATGGCTCAAGTCTTGGACTAACCCCTAAGTGGTACATGGACACGACAGGCCTGTAGCAAAGGTTTTAAAGACTGAATTGAGTCCTCCCATAAAAGGAGGGAGGACTGACATTTCTGAACTAATGGATGAAGCAAATGAAAGCATTCCCTAGTGGATTGTTATAGGACTCAGAGTCTTACAGTATAATATTCAACATGTCTAGGGTACAAATCACAATTACTTGGCATGCAAACTCCTAGGGAAATAGAACCAATTTCCAAGGGAAAAGACAACAGATGCCAACCCCATCATGACACAGATGTTGGAATTGTCACCCAAAGACTTGAAGCAGCCACTATAATTATGCTTTATGAGGTGAAAGTAAGTACACTTGAATGAAGATACCAGTTCTCAGCCAAGACAATAAAAAGAAGCAGATGGAGTTTTATAACTGAAAAATACAATATCTAAAGTAAAAATTGACTACATATGCTTAATAATAGAAAAACAAAAACAGAGAAAAGAAATAGTGAACTCACTTCTGGTCAACAGAGTATTAGAAGTCGTGGCCAGGGCAATCAGGCAAGAGAAAGAAACAAAGGGCATCTAAATAGGAAGAGAGGAAGTCAAACTATCCCATTTGCAGACAACACAATCCTATATCTAGAAAACCCCATAGTCTCAGCTTGAAAGCTTCTTAAGCTGTTAAACAATTTCAGCAGAGTCTCAGGATGCAAAATTGATGTGCAAAAATAACTGGCATTCCTATACACCAACAAAAGTCAAGCCAAGAGGCAAATTGGTAATGAACTCCTATTCACAATTGCCACAAAAAGAATAAAATACCTAGGAATACAGTTAACTTGGGAGATGAAAGATCTCTACAGAGAGAACTACAAACCATTGCTTAAAGAAATCAGAGATAACACAAACATGGAAAAACATCTCATGATCATAGACAGGAAGAATCAATGTCATTAAAAAGATCATACTGCCTAAAGCAATTTGTAGATTCAATACTATTCTTATTAAACTACCATTGACATTCTTCACAGAACTAGATAAAACTATTTAAAAATTCATAGGAAACCAAAAAAGAGCTCAAATAGCAAAGGCAATCCTAAGCAAAAAGAACAAAGCTGGAGGCATCACATTACCCAACACTAAACTATACTACAGGGCTACGGTAACCAAAACAGCATGGTAGTGGTACAAAAACAGACACATAGATCAACGGAACAGAATACAGAACCCAGAAATAAGACCACACTCTTACAACTATCTAATCTTCTACAAACCTGACAAAAACAAACATTGCAGAAAGGATTCCTATTCAATAAATGGTGCTGGAATAACTGGCTAGCCATATGTAGAAGATGGAAACTGGACTCCTTCCTTACACCATATACAAAAACTAACTCAAAATGGAATATAGACTTAAATGTAAAAGCCAAAACTACAAAAACCCTGGAAGACAACCTAGCTCAAACCATTTAGGACATACCCATGGGCAAAGATATAATGACAAAGACATCAAAAGCAATTACAACAAAAGTAAGAATTGGCAAACAGGATCTAATTAAACTAAAGAGCTTCTGCGCAGCAAAAGAAGCTATCAACAGAGTAAACAGACAACCTACAGAATGGAAGGAAATTTTTGCAAACTATGTATCCAACGAAGGTTTAAGATCCAGCATCTATAAGGAACTTACACAAATTTACAAGAAAACAAAACAACCCCACTAAAAAGTGGGCAAAGGACATGAATAGCCACTTTTCAAAAGAAGACACACATGTAGCCAACAATCATTTGAGAAAAATCTCAACATCACTAATAATTAGAGAAATGCAAATCAAAACCATAATAAGATACCATCTCACACCAGCCAGAATGACTATTATCAAAAAGTCAAAAACTAACAGATGCTGGCAAAGTTGTGGAGAAAAAAGGAATGCTTATACACTATTGGTGAGAGTGTAAATTGTTTCAACCACTGTGAAAGACAGTGTGGTGATTTCTTAAAGATCTAATACAGAAATACCATTCAAACCAGCAATCTCATTACTGGGATATCCAAAGAAATGTAAATTGTTCTAATATAAAGATATATGCATGTGTGTGTTCACTGCAGCATTATTCACAATAGCAAAGACATAGAGTCAGTCTAAATGCCCATCAGTGATAGACTGGATAAAGAAAATGTCATACATATACACTATGGAATACTAGGCAGCCATAAAAAAAGAACCAGATCATCTTCTTTGCAGGGACATAGATGGAGTTGGAGTCCATTTTCTTTAGCAAACTAACACAGAAATAGAAAACCAAGAGCACATGTTCTCTTATAAGTGGGAGCTAAATGCTGACATATAAACACATAGAGGTGAACAACACACTCTGGGGCCTATTGGAGGATGGAGAGTGAGAGAAAGGAGAGGATCAGGAAAAATAACTAATGGGAACTAGGCTTAACCCCTGGGTAACAAAATAATCTGTACAACAAATCCCCAGGACATAAGTTTTTCTATGGAACAAACCTGCACATGTACCCCAAACTTAAAAAATTTTTTAAAGTAATGAAGTTGCAGATAGATTTAAAAAATTATGCAATTCAAAGAATGAAAAAATGTTTGAAAAAAAATGCAAACAGACCTTCAGAAACCTATAGGACACTATAAAGAAGTATAATATTCTTATCCTTTCAGTCTCAGAGGGAGATGAGGAAGAGCTCAATGTAGGACAATAATCTAAAGAAGTAATAGCTAAAAGCATCTCAAACTCGATTTAAAAAACAACATAAATTTACAGATTCAAAAAGCACAGCAAATCAGAAACAAGATAAATTCAGGGAAAATGACATCCAGACACATCATAATTAAAATTGCTGAAAGTCAAAGATGAAGAAAAATATTTGAAAGAAGCTAAAAAAAAATCTATGATTACTACAGATTTCTTATCAGAAGTAAAAGAGACCAGAAGAGAAGGAAACTACGTGTTTGAAGTGCTGAAGGAAAGGCTCTAGCAATGCAGAATTGTAGATCCAGTAAAAATACCTTTCAGGAATGAAGACAAAGTTAAGACATTCTTAGATGGAAAAAAAAATAAGAAAATTCTCTGCCACTGGATCTGCTAAAGGAAGTTCTTCAGCTTAATAGAAATGACACCAACAAGAAACATGGGACTTAAAGAATGAAGAAAGAGCAATAGCTAAGGTAAATGTGTGAGTAAAGATGAGGTGGTCAAGCGTGGTGACTCATGCCTGTAATCCCAGCACTTTGGGAGGCCTAGGCAGGTGGATCACCTGAGGTCATCAGGAGTTCCAGACTAGCCTGGCCAACATGGTGAAATCCTGTCTCTACTAGAAATACAGAAATTAGCTGGGCTTGGTGGCACATGCCTGTAATCCTAGCTGCTCAGGTGGCTGAGGCAGGAGAATCACTTGAATCCAGGAGGCGGAGGTTGCAGTGAACCAAGATCACACCATTGCATTTCAGCCTGGGCTGCAGAGCAAGACTCTGTCTCAAAAAAAAAAAAGGAAGAAAAAATTTTAACTAATTAAAAAAAAGGCAGGAAAGGGAAATGAAGAAAACTGGAGAGAGAAAGAAAGGCAGAGGGTAGAGGGGGAAAGGCATGTAAATTAGAAAGGAAGAAACAAAAAATGGCTCTAGTCAGACAACATGAATGCTAATGTAGAAAAAACACTAAAAAAATCTACTAGAATAAGTGAGGTTTACAAGTTCAAGGATATATATAAAATTTCTATATACTAATAATAGAAAATTAGAGAAAATTTAAAAGTAGCACTATTCATAGAGTAAAAAACATAAAATGCTTAGGCATAAGACTAACGAAATGTGGAAACTGAGATCTAAAAACTAAAAAACAATAATGAAATAAATAAAATAAGATTTAAATAAATGGACAAGTATACCATGTTTATGGATTAGAGGACTCAATACCATTAAGAAGACAATACTGCCCAGCTTTCCTAATATAATTCTAATATATTAATAATATATTATATATATAATAATATAATCCTAATCAAAATCCCACCAGGATTATTTCTAGAAATTGACAAGCCATTAAAAAAATGTATGTAGAATGGCAAAGGTACTAGAATATCCAAATTTGTTTTGGAAAAAAAAAAGAACAAAGTTGGATAATTCATACTATCTGATTTTAAGGCTTGCTATAAGTTTACATTAATCAAGAGAGTGTGGTATTTGTGAAATCAATGGAACAATACAGAAAGTCTAGGCATAGTCCACACATGTGGTGAATAGATTTAAAAAAAAAAGACAAAAGACAAGTCAATGGTGCTAGAACAGATGGACATTCATATGCAAAAATTAAAAAAAAACCTTGCCCCAAAACCCACAATTTATAAAAATTAATCCAAAATGAGTCACATTCTTAAATATAAAGCTTAACTCTATAAAATTCTAGAAAAAACAATTTTTTGAGTTAGAAAAAGTTTATCTACAAAAAACCTTGTCTTTAAAGGTTCTTTAAACACAACATCAAAAACCATAATTGTAAACGGGACATAACAGATAATATGGGCTTCATCAAAATTAACTTCTGCTCTGCAAAAAAGACCAGTTACGAGAATGAAAAGAGAAGTTACAGGCTGGGGGAGAATATTTGGAAACCACACATGTTCTTGAATCCAGAATTTATTAAAAACTCTCAAGCCTCAATTAAGCAAACAGACAACCTGAAAAAAACTAGGCAAAAGATTTGGAAGATGCTTCATTAAAAAGATATACGCATGTCAAAAAAAGTACATGAAAAAGTGCTTCACATTATTATTTATTAGTGAAACATCAATTAAAAACTCAGTGTTATATCACTACACACCTGTTAGGATGCCAAGCAAAACAAAACTGATCATAGCAAGTGCTGGCAACAGCATGAAACGGGACTTCTCATATGCTGTGGGTGAGTATAACATGGCATAGCCACTCTGGAAAAGTTTGACAATTTCTCACGAAGTTAAATATACCACCTTATTAACCCAGCAATCCCACTTCTATTTATTTATCTAAGATAAATTGAAATATGTTCACATCAAAACTTGCCAAGAATGTCTACAGCAACGATATTCATAATCACCAAAACTGAGAACAACTCCATGTCCATCAACAAAGACTAACAGATGCATTCATACAATGGAATAATAACCTGTAGTCAATAAAAGGAATGAATTTCTGATACTCATTACAACGTTCATAAATCTCAAATGCACTGGGCTAAATGAAAGTAGCCTTAGTGAAAAGGCTAATACTGTGATTGACTACAAGGGAGCAGCGAAAGAAATGACCAGAATAGGTAAATCTACAGGGACAGAAAATAGATTAATAATTGCCAAGGCTTGAGGAGGGAGGTGGGGGAATGACTGCTAACTGCTATGAGTTTCTTATGGCTTACTAAATGTTCTAAAATTGATTGTGGTGGTGTGCAACTCTAAGAATGTAATCCAAAACCCTGAATCATACATTGTAAATGAGTGAATTGTATAGGATGTGAATTATATCTTAATAAAGCTAATTTAAAAATGTTTAAATGAACCAGAAAATGAATAAATAGGAATTATTTTCAAAATTCCACAGCACTACAATTTTAATTTTTTTCTGAAAAAGATTATGGGAGTGGGATGTTCATTCTTCACATTAGCAGGTGAAAGTGTAGATTCTGTCTAGTCAGTTGGTCGAGTAGAATAGTGACTGGGCAGTCAGTATCAGCCTTCAAAAACAAGGTACACATAGGGTTTCCAGATAAAATGAAGGGAACCCAGCTAAATATAAATTTCAGACAAATAGCAAATAATCTTTTGGTAAAAATATATCCCAAATATTGTATGGGACATGACCACTACTAAAAAAAATTATTATTTGTTTACCTGAAATTCAAATTTAAATGGCAGTCTTGTATTTTTATTTGCCAAATCTGACAACTCTAGGAACTCATTTACTAGTTTAAAAATTGTATCATCTTAGAAAAAGCATGAATAATCAGATATTTGATGAGGCACATGTATTTTTAGTGTTGTGGTGTGTTATGCAGAAGCAATTTGTAAAGCAATTTACGTTTTCTTTATTTCTTATGTATAAAATACATCTTGCTTCTAAAATGAAGTAACTTGAAGGGATAAGGTTTGGTGGGTATATTTTGTATCTCTTTGATTGAAATTGAGTTCAATGAATCTGCATAATTGCTGCTACAAATGTAACTTGAAGGATTGAAGGACATTGGCAGCATTGTTGGTTTTCTGCTTTTTTTTTTTTTTTTTTTTTGAGAGACGGCGTCTTGCTCTGTCACCCAGCCTGGAGTGCTCATCTCGGCTCACTGCAACCTCAGCCTCCCAGGTTCTAGCAATTCTCCTGCCTCAGCCTCCTGAGTAGCTGGGACTACAGATGCAGGCCGCCATGCCCGGCTAATTTTTTGTATTTTTTTTTTAGTAGAGACAGGGTTTCATCGTGTTGCCCAGGCTGGTCCTGAGCTCCTGAGCTCAGGCAATCTGCTCGCCTTAGCCTCCCAAAGTGCTAGCATTACAATCGTGAGCCACAGCACCCAGCCGGTTTTCTGCTTTTTTTGTTATTGAGTGAGTGGAGATGATAGGAAGTCTCATTTATCACATCAGCTATTAAAATATGGAGATCTATATACCTTTTTTAGGTTATACAGAATCCATATATATTCTCATGTCTAATTTAATTGCCTCAAAATTCAATTTTGTGAAACTAAACAGAGCAAACTTTTTTCAAAATGACAAAATTTCAGTGGTAGTGAAAACTGTCATACTCTTCCTATCAATTCCTGAGTATGCATTGTACCTGACTTATCATTTGCCCAGTAATAATTTCCAAGAGATGTTGTTAGAATTCAAATGACATGTTTTGAATTGTGTATGTTGTTTCTTTATTTTAAAGATTACTTTATAATTTTAGGAGCCTCCATCATTGAAGCTGGGACCTCAGAAAGTTATAAAAATAATAAAGCAAAATTGTATTGGCATGGGATAGGGTTCCTAAATCATGAAATGCCTCCAGATACTATCCTTCAGGTAAGGCTAAATTAAGAATCATTTATTTCTATTTTAGGATTTTGTTCTTATTATTTATCATGAAAATGTTAATTTTAAAAAATGCAGGTCTGGGGCGTGGTGGCTCATGCCCGTAATCCCAGCATTTTGGGAGGCCGAGGCAGGTGGATCGCCTAAAGTCAGGAGTTCCAGACCATCCTGGCCAACATGGTGAAACCCAGTCTCTACCAAAAATACAAAAATTAGCTGGGCGTGGTGGCGAGCACCTATAATCCCAGCTACTTGGGAGGCTGACACAGGAGAATCGCTTGAACTTGGGAGCCAGAGGTTGCAATGAGCCAAGATTGTGCTATTGCACTTCAGCCTGGGTGAAAAGAGTGAAACTCCGTCCCTAAATAAATAAATGAATAAATAAAATGGAGGCAATATAAGAGTGTCTGAACTTGTTACAAAATGTGAATTCATCTCATTACATTTTTTATAGTCAGTACACTGCATGAATTATGTCTTATTTTATAGTCAGTAAACTATGATTGATTACTTATTTATCATTTTAAGATTAGTAAACTAGATTATTTTATTCTCAAATAGAACATAGACATTCCATGTCTTTTCTGTGAGTTGATTGTGTGACCACCCTTTTTCATTGAAAACTTCATTCATTCAATGAACATTTGTTGAAAGTTCTTGTCTCCTAAGTGCCAGTACTGTACTGTGTTAAGTGCTATTCAGACCACATGTTCTTAAGTCCAATTATAACAGGAGAAATCTCCAGGTAAGATCCCCACCAAACCTTTCAGTTACATTCTAAAGGCAATAGGCATCAACAGACAGCAGAGCACCTCTCAAGCTGGATCCATACACCTGAAGTTAGTTGCAAATTTAGAACTTTTGGGGTAAAATCCATTGATCTTATTTTAGGCTATAGTTTATATCTACAAAGTAGTAGACTTCACTTTTCTTCTCTACCACCATAACCACCACCACCATCCCCATTTCCATCAACACCCTCATCTTCACTGCCACCACCACCATCTTTCTTCATCACAACCCCCATGTCCATCACCATCACCACCACCACCACTACCATCACTGCCACCACTACCACCACCTTCATCACCACCTTTCTTCATCACCATCCCCACCATCACTGCCACCACCATCACTACCTCCATCACCACAATCACCACTACCATTTCAATGATCATTATCACTATCAGCACCACCACCATTACTACCCTCACCATTACCTTCGCCATCACCATCATCATCACCGTTACCATCCCCACTACAGCTACCATCCGTCACCGTCACCTCCACTGCCACCATTATTACCACCATCATCACCACAATGGTCACCGCCATCATCCTCACTACCACCATCACTAGCCTTGCCAGCACCACCACTCATGCCCTCTAGCTGCCTTATGACAGCTTAGAGTCTAGTTAGAGCAATGAAAGAAAACATGCTCATATAATAAAGGGCTCTGATTTTTATAAGCATATGGTGCACTGGAAGAGCAGCCACACTAGTGGTGTCTTGGGAGTTTTCCTATTTGATAGGCATAAGAGAGATCAGCAGTCAATAGTGATTAGCTGGCCACTATTATGGCAATGGATTTATATAATTTATTAAGAGATTAATTCAGTGTTTTCTTTTCAGCCAGATGTCTACCCTGGAAAGTGCTGGGCTTTTGCAGGTTCCCAGGGTCATGCTCTAATCAAGCTTGCTAGGAAGATCATACCAACTGCTGTTACCATGGAGCACATCTCAGAGAAGGTGTCTCCCTCAGGAAACATCTCCAGCGCACCCAAGGAATTTTCTGTCTATGTAAGAAGCTAACTAAATTTGTCATTCAGATTGGCCTGTGATAGAAAGTGGTTGGCTAGGAATTAGAGGCTGTCCTCTGAACGAGGACAGATAACTAGTTGTGTTACTTATTTCCTGGACTTCTGCTTTCTCATCTACAAAGAGAGAGAGTTGGACCAAATGATTTATATTATTCAATTCTATTTTTTACTTTTATCAAAGTTATATATGTATAAGTAAAAATCAAATATTTCCATAACGTTTATAAAGAAACAGTAATTCCTTGTCCCACTTCTTTACATTTCCAATTCTCATTATTGGCACTTCCATCCTCCCACCATGTTTATGTCTTAATTTAAAAACAAAACAGGTTTCTGGAGATATAAATCCCATGACAATTAATTCACTCATTTAAAGTATACCCTTCAGTGGCTTTTAGTATATTCACAGACTTGTGTATAACATAATCAATTTTAGAACATTTTTCTTACCCTAAGAAGAAATCGATACCCCTTAGCTGTCACCTCCTATTCCCCTGTTGTACTCCTCTGGCCCCTGGCAATTATTAATCTACTTTGTCCAATAAGTTAATCTATTCTATACATTTCATGTAAATTGAACCATTAATAATTTGTGATCTTTTGTGAATGGCTTCTTTAACTTAGCATATTGTTTTCAAGGTTCATTCATGATGTAGTATGTATCAATATTTCATTTATTTTTTATTACTGAATAACATTTCATTTTATGGATCTATGACATTTTATTTATTCATCGATTGATGGACATTTGAGTTATTTTCATTTTTTTTTGGCCATCATGAATAATGTTTCAATAAATATTCATGTACAGGTTTTTGTGTCGATGTGACTTTTTGTTTCTCTTGGGTTTATACCTAAGATTGGAATTGCTAGATCACATGGCAAATGTAGGTTTAACATTTTCAAATGTTAGAAGACTGTATTATCTTTTGTTCAAGCAATACTTAAGCAATACAGTGACTGTGTGAACAAAACAACTCTCAGTTGAGCTATTTAGTGTACTTAAATACTACTTTCTTCCAAAATTTTTTTATTTTTCTGAGGGTAATAATTGTTTTACATCTATTTACTATTTTATTTTCTTGAGACAGCGTCTCAGCTGTCACCCAGGTCGGAGTACAGTGGCACAATCACAGCTCGCTGCAACTTCAAACTCTTGAGATTGTTTTAATTTTAAGTTTTTTAGTAGAGATGGCGGTCTTACTATGTTGCCCAGGCTGGTCTCAAGCTTCAGGGCTCAGAGGATCCTCCTGCCTTGGCCTCCCAAAGTGCTGGGATTACAGACATGAGCCATGGGTGCCCAGCCTATTTGTCTTTAATTTGTTTAGTTTTCTGTATTCTTCTTACTAAAACTTTCCCAAATTTTTCTTCAGAAGTTCAAATATTCTCCCATTATGTTAATTCACATCAGATACTTTATAAATTTCTTCCTTTCTTCATTCCTTTATTTTCTTTTCATTTTTCTTTTTTTTTCCCCGAGATATCCCTCTGGCGCCCTCTGCCTTCTGCTCCAGCCTTGCTAGGTAGGCGTGACACACAACTGTTGTCATGGGATTTCATTTCTGCATCCTTGAGGAGTCAACTTATTGTCTAATTTATTATTTTTTAAAAGTGTTTCTTATTTCCCTTTTCTGTTTTTTATTCCACCTTCTGGAAGATCATATTAATTCATATTTTAACCCCTATATGGAAATTTTCATTCCTGCTGTGGTGATTATACTTTCTAAGACTTCTTGTTTCTCTACATATTCCCTTTTTTAGAGCCTACATTGTTTTCTTTTATGAAGGCAGTACCTTCTCTTACGCTTCTGAAGATACTAACTGTAGGCTTGTCTAATTCTCTTCTGCTGTCTTCCGGGTCTGGATTTCCTAGCCCCACCTTTCCCCCTTGTTTGTGGAGTCTCTCTGTTTCCTGCACCAGACTTTTCTCCCATGTCTGTGATGCTTGTCACATGAATTGGCAGGCGGTGCAAAGCCGGCAGGAAGCTTTGCGTGCTCTGCGAGGCTCCTACGTCCTGAGTTTGCAGCGGGAATGATCTGGTCGGGCCATTTCTTCTGGAATCACAAATGTGCTATCAGGACAGCTGACCCTGAGAGGACTCCTGCAGGGCACAGGAGGTGCCAGCCTGGCCCACCACACCAGGAGCTGCTGGGGAGAGGAGGGCCGCGGGGCCACCAGTTTGTGCAGAGAGGATGCTCTTACTTAAGGGCAATTCCGGGGCGGCGCTGCCAGTGGTCTTAGAGCTGGGAGGAAGAAGAGAGCCCTCTGCTGGGCCAGGCGGGGCTGGGGGACGTGGAGGGGTTGTAAGTGCTTTTTGAAATGACTGTCACCTAAGTCGCAGATTTGAGCTCCTTCCCCGTCCCTCGCCCCACATGGACTCCCTCCTGCGCTGCTGGTTCTACCTACAGCCAGAGTAGTTTGTGTTCTTTCTCTCCAGGACCATTTGGCCATCTTCACTTTTGTTTGTTTGGTTTGGTTTGGTTTTACTGTCTACTCCCACTTTTACCTTGTAGGTTTATGCCTTACTTCAATTATTTGATCTTCCTATCTAGAGGAGGGCCCAGTGTTAAACAGCCTGCCTTTCACCCTACTCAAATGCCTTTACACTCTAAATCGGAGTTTCACAACAGAGAGCTGCCATCCTTTCATAGAAGCCCGCACTACCTGCAAGTGGTGTCTCTGAAAGGCTGAGTTAGGCTGAGTTTGAGCAAATAAGTTCCATCTCAGAAAGGTGAACACATTCATTCTTTAGACGAATTATGGGTGAATCCCACATGCAGGAATCCTTTAGTAATAAAAACTGTTTCTTATCATTTTCTTCTACATCAGAGAACTTATGAACCAAGTAAAATTAAAACAAGGTGGTAAAAGAGCTGGGCACAGTAGCTGCTCCTGTGATCCCACCTACTTAGAAGGCTAAAGCAGGAGAATTGCTTGAGCCCAGGAATTCGAGGCCAGCCTGGGCAGCATGGCCAGACCCCATTTTTTTTCTTTTCTTTTAACTTTTATTTTAGGTTCAGGGTATATGTGCAAATTTATTATATAGGTGCTAAGTAGTAATAACCAACAGGTATTTCTCCAATCCTCTCCCTCCTCCCACCCTCCACCCTCAAGTGGACCTCAGTGCCTGCTGTTCCCCTTTATGTCCATGTGTTCTCATTATTTAGCTCCCACTTGTAAGTGAGAACATGTGGTATTTGTTTTTCTCTTCCTGTGTTAGTCAGCTAAGGATAATGGCCTCCAGCTCCATCCTTGTCCCTGCAAAGGACATGATCGTATTTTTTTATGACTGCATAGTATTCCATCAGATCCTGTTTCTTAACAAAACCCAACAAGGTGATAAAGGAGGCAGAAATAAAACTAGCACTCCTCTCTTAGGCTAAAGATAACATATGAGGCTTGAGTCATAAATACATGTGTAATTGTCAGTACATTATATAACCATGATGTATCCAATTCTTTTAATAAAAATGTTATAGTTTGATATTAATATTTTTATTATAAAATGATTTAATGAATGGACTCTTTATTTTGGTGTGTTACTATAACTTAAGGAACCTAACAAGAAACTTTAGATTCACAAAATAAATTAGTTTGCACCAGTGCATTCTCCTCTCACAGATCTTCAGTTTGAAGGGTAGAGAAGAACAAAAAGCACAAGAAAAATTGCATACAAAGAAAAAATTATTGTTTTTGTTGGTCAACAGAAGCTTACTTTTCATAGGAAATTCTTTACGTGATCAAAATCTGGCAATTGGCTTATGTTTATCTCATTTTGGAAAACATCAGTTCAACATGGGGACCCATTTTTATTTTATTCAAAGTATGCTTATTGCAAATATAATTATCAGGTCAGAGTTAATGCTGGGATTTGCTCTATCTCTATGTATGTATATGTCTTTCATCTACCATCTGTTTGTCAATCATCAATCATCTATCTTTCATCTATCTTCTATCCGTCTATCTATCCATCCATCCATCCTCTATCCTTCTAGTCAGTGCCATGATTAGCCTTTGGCCTCATTAGCCCCTTAATTAAATGCCCTCTGGGTGTATAGGTTAGTACTGGCATGATCACAGCACTGTGCCCCTGGTGGACACACAGAGATATCTGGTAAATTGTTGGTATTTTTTTGAAAACACAATTGCATCCATTCATTACAACCTCTATATCTGTTGCTTTCTTTATAGGGCATCACAAAAAAATGTGACGGAGAAGAAATTTTCCTAGGTCAGTTTATATATAATAAAACAGGAACCACCATTCAAACATTTGAACTCCAGGTAATGTGTGCCCTGGGAAATGATATGAGTGGCTCTATCACTGGGAGAGATTTGTTGGGATTGCTTCATGCAAAGTGATGTATGAGAATCATTACGACAAAAGCATGAGTTACACGAGGCTTATCTGAACTTCAATTCTTAGCTCCAAGTGCTTACAAGGATTTTAATGTGTAAGACAGACAAATGCAAAAGCAGTTTCTGAGTCAAATTCTTCCTTATCGGCTATCCTTTAAAAAAAAGTATGTATTCTATTTCTCCGTTCTTTCTCAACTATTCCATTCCTTGGATACTACAGTTACTACCTCATCTTGCTTGAGTAAAGGGGAGGAGGATGATGCTACAATATGAAGTGGACAGAGGCAGAGAGGAACTTAGAGGAAGGGAGGATAAAGATTTAATATCAGATAATATAAGTGAAACTTCTCTTCCCAGTCCAATGGGAAAAATATCAACTGGTAACTTATAAATCCCCTGAAACTCACAAAGATGTATGAAATATATTCTCATTTTTTTTTCGTTAGCCACAGGAAGTAGCTGAAGGGATGTAGAAGACATTTTATATCACGTAAAAACAAGTGTTTTATGACATTTTTTGGCTAGTGAGAAAATAAAGATAAAACAATACGTATATATTAGAAATGAGCATATTTGTAGAGTTTCATATTTGACTGTATATTCATACGCATTGGGGCTCATGTTATCTGTTCTTAGAGTTGGCTTCATAGATCTGGTTTTCAGACAATAAGCCCTCTCTCCCCTGCTCCTTGGCACAGTCAGCTAGGAGGAGGGGAGAGACAGTGGAACAGTGAGATCACTTGGCCACCGTATGACCCTCCTCCTCTACTACTCACCTTTTCATGAGTTCTTTATTCTAGTAGCTTGTTTTCTCATTCATTAGACTAATATTTGAAAACAGTTATATTAGAAAAGAAAAAAGTATATAGGCCAGGCACAGTGGCTCACGGCTGTAATTCCATCACTTTTGGAGGCCCAGACAGGCAAATTGCTTGAGCACTGGCATTCAAGACTAGCCTGGGAAACGTGGCAAAACCTTGTCTCTACAAAAAAATTAATAAATTAGCTAGGTGTGGTGGCATGTGCCTATAGTCTAGCTACTCGGGAGGCTGAGCTGGGAGGATGGCTTAAGCCCAGGAGGTAGAGGTGACGGTGAGCTGTGATTACGCCACTACATTCCAGCCTGTGTGATAGAGTCAGATCCGGTCTCAAAAAAAAAAAGAGTATATAATTCTTAAATTACATTAGTATTCATTGGGGTTCTTTGAGATGAATTTGTTTATAAGGCATTGATTTTCTTTTCTTTATTTTCAGCATGCAGTTTCTGAATATTTATTATGTGTGAAACTTAATATCTTTAGCAACTGGGGACACCCGAACTACACTTGTTTATATCGATTCAGGGTCCACGGCACACCAGGCACCCACATCTAGAAGAGGTGGTGCAGAAGGCTATGCCACATGTCCGGAATGTTCAAGAATGCTTATTCTCTTAGATGATACCACACCCATAGGAATTGAGAATTGGGAGTGGGAAGAAAACCTCAAAGTGGTTCATACTTGCCTGTAAAAGTAAATGAATTTTACTAATAAAAAATATGGAAGTAAATTAAATATCCTTGCCATAGTTTAGTTTTTAAGGATGATTCATGTTGTTAGAGCATTGAAAACTGATTTTGTATTTAGAAGAAGATAGTCTCATCATCAATCTTCCTCTCAATAGCATCTTTGCCTTCATCGACTCATTTATTTACACCAAGCATGGATGTCCACTATCCTCACTATCATTTAGTGCTGATCTGGAGGCACTGGTCAGCGCAATTAGATAGGAAACCAGTAATTTTTAAATAGAGGTAAAAATTAGTTGAGGAGTTCTGACCATCACCATTTGCAGATAATTTGATGAATTCCTTGAAATACAATAAAGTATATTTCAAAAGGATTACAAACAAGGAAAAACGGTTGTAAGTTAGTGGATACAAAATTACCAAATATAAATCAATATCATTCATAAATACAAACAACAACCAGTTTCAGGGTATAACTTACAAAATCCACAATAAAGAGAGTAAACATCAAATAAAAGAAGAAAGTAAAATAGCTATGTGAAGAAATCTCAAACAGCAGTGAATGACTAAAAGAAGACTTAAGGCCAGGCGCAGTAGCTCACAACTGTAATCTTAGCACTTTGAAAGGCCATGGGAGGATGATCACTTGAGCCCAGGAGTTTGAGACCAGTCTGGGCAACGCAGCAAGACCCCATCCCTACAAAAAATTTAAAAATTAACTGGACGTCTTGGCACATGCCTGTAGTTGCAGCTACTCAAGAGTTGCAGCTACTCAGGGAGGTGGGAGGATCACTTGAACCTAAGAGGTTGAAGCGTCAAGTGAACTGTGTTCAAGTGACTACACGCCAGCCTGGGCGACCTTTTCTGGAAAAAAAAAGGGAAAAAAGAAAAGAAGACTTCAGTAAATGTAAAGATAGATCCCATATCCTTGGATGGGAAAACTCAACCATCAAGATGTCAATTCTAAGTTAATTTATAAATGTAACTTGATCTAAAAAACCAGAAAAATATGGCATTTATGGGAGAATTATGAGATATTAAAGAATTATTGTTAAAAAAAATAATTTGGGCTGGGCATGGTGGCTCACACCTATAATCCCAGAACTTTGGGAGGCCAAGGTGAAAGGACTGCTTGACTCGAGGAGTTCAAGATGAGCCTGGGCAACATACTGAGACTCAGTCTCTATTAAAAATTAAAAAATTAGCTGGGCATGGCAGTGCACACCTGCAGTCCCAGCTACTTGGGAGGCTGAGGTGGGAGGATCACTTGAGCCCAAGAATTTGAGGCTTCTGTAAGTCATGACCACTGCACTCCTGCCTGGGAGACAGAGCAACACCCTCGTTGAAAAAAAAAATTGTAGGCGTCAGTCTGATAATGGTACTACAATGCTGCTTTAAAAATAAATCTTAACTTTTGATTTACATATTTAAAGTTGAAATGATATATGTGGAATCTTTTCCAAAATAACATAAGAGGAGAAAATGTATTTAAAAATTCATGAAAAAGATTGGCCATGAAACGATCATTGAAGTTGGATATTGTCAGTCCATGGAGCTTCATTACACTGTTCTGTCTAGATTTATAAATGTTTGATATTTTCAAATAAAATGGTTTTAAAAATTAAGACACATATATATTTTTAAAAACCCAAAAGGGAGTATGTTTTAAATGAAATTGATTCTAAAGTTCATAAGGAAAATAAAAACTTAGCAAAAGAACAGGCAGAAAAAGCTCTGGAAAAAGAAAAACCCAACAAAAAGAAATAGCTCTATGACATAGGTATAACACAAAAGTTAAAACTGTTGATACTGGCAAACTGATAGATGAATGGAACAGACAAGCCCAAAAATAGATTTACATGTATGTGGAAGTTGGGTGTATGATAAAGGTAGAATCTCAAAAGGGCATGGAGGAAAAAGCCAGATGGCTTGGGACAATTAAGTAGACAATAAGAAAATAAAGTTCCATCCATATTTCTCTCTTTACAACACGACAAACTCCCAATATGGTAAAATCTACACAAGTAGGTAATAAAACCATAAAAATATTAACAGGGAAACTTGGGATAATTCCTGTATGGCATCGAATAGAGGAAGGTCTTTCTAAATATGACTCAACATTTAGAAGCGAAAAAAGAAAAAAATTCTACTATATAAAAATCAAGAACCTCCGCATGGCCAACAAAACTTAAAATGGAAAAAATATTCACAATCGACATTATAAGGACAAATCTTTCTAATATATACACAGTCTCAAGAAAGCAATAAAAATATCAATAGCCAACACAAAGATGGCCAATGAACATATAATCTACAGAAGCATATGAAAGATATTCAAGCTTATTTACTCAAGAAAAATTACAAAAATTATACTGATGATGTTTCACTGATGAAATTAGAAAGATCCAAAAGTTTGGTAGTGTTTTATTCCAAGGCTTTAGGGAAACAGGATCTTTCACACATTGCTGGAAGAAATGCAAATAGGTACAACATTTATGGAGGGAACTTGGCTTGTATATAAAAATTAGAGATGAATATACCCTTTGACTGAAAAACTTACTGTGTGTGAAATGCCATATGTGAAAAGTTATTCATCAGCAATATTTCCCAGAGGTAGGAATGGGGTAGGAGGAGGCCCCTACATAGGTAGAAGCAAAGTGTTTTCCTGTATATTTATACTATTTTGCTTTTAAACTATGTGAATATTTTGCCAATTTAGACATTACAAGATTTTTTAAATAGGCATGTTCTTTTGTGTTTTAATATAATGGTCAAAGGAAAATAGATATTCAATTAGTAAAAGGTGATAAATGTCATGAAAAGAAAAAAATAAGAAAACTGGGGACCTTAGCCAGGAGACTAGGGGAGCTCCCTGCCAGGGAAACGATGTGTGAGAGAGTGGTCTCAGGCTACCCTCTGTATTAAAATCCCCTGATCATACAAGGAAATATCCGTGGGCTTTCTGAGACACCCGAGAGCTGAAAAGATGAAAGTAGAGGAAACAGACACTGGGGGTGCTGCGTATTCTCTTGAGGATGTGGATACAATGGGGTGGTATGAACATGGAAAAAGCCTGGGTGCCTTTATGAGACATAGTAATGCCAGCCCTCCGATTTTCATCATGGAAAACCAGCACAAAATTATGGTCCTCAGCTCCATGTAAATCACCCTTTTGAACACAGGGTTCACTTCTAGAGACCCTGGGCTAGGGAAAGCTCCAAACTCCTTCTGTTCATATGGCCACCTGGCTGCAGCCCAGTTTCTGTCCCTTTGCTAAGCAGATTGGAAGCTTTAGCAAACAATTCTCTATGTGTGTGTGTGTTTCCTAACACCAACAGGTAGCCCTCCCTGAAACATACCGCTTCATTGAAAAGGTGGCTTTTTATGAAACCATGAGTGGCAGGAGTACTAGGGGTGGTCATTCTATGACTATAATGAGGGCACACGTGTGGCACTTTGGAGGAACTAGAAGAAGTTCAAGACCTTTGCAAAAATGGCTTAAGACCAATGGGATGGCAGGAGACAAGTGGAATGGCTAGAAAATGTAGGCAGTGCTGCTCAGGGAAGTAGATGAAAGATTTTAGACTTTACCTGAGAAGCGATGTTTTTGTAGCCATTGAGGATCTAAGAAAAAATGGTGATATCATTGAAGTGGAGTTTAGACATGTCACTCTGGCTGGAATGTGGAGAATGGACCCTAGAGGCCCAGGGGCAGGCATGGGGAGGTCAGTGAGAGAGTTGTTGCAATAGCCTACGTGACGATTAGTGAGGATAGCAGGATGGAAAGAGGTGAATGGAAATGAGAGGGAAAACAGAATCAATGGAAGGGGTCCATAGGCTGGTTACGACAGGATCCATTCTGAGCCACAAATGGCCATTGCTCTCATAGGGTGACGCAAGCAATTGCTTCCACACTATCAAAGTGGAAATCCGTTTGCAAGAGTCTTTTCCTCAGGGCAGTTGAACTAAGCCTCCTTCCAGCAATTACCCATGACATGCAGCAATACTTGGCAAAGTCAGCTTTCTCACAGGTGGTAATGATGCTGGCATCTCTTTGTGTTCCCTTGGCTTATCTTAGGTTGAGGAACAAAATATGGAATTCTATTTCAACCGGTGGATATTAATTCTAGTGGGGTGGTGTAAATTTAAAGTGCAGGCTTGAAATCAGGAGGTGTGAGTTGACAATTTCAAAGCTAACAAGCACTGTGACCTTGGACAGTGTTCTAGAAAAGGAATTTTTGGTTATAAGAAAGAGAAAGACCCTGAAACCAGTGCAGTAGTTGGGAGGGGGTTCTTACAAAGTTCCCAAAAGATCATGAAATGTAAGTTCAGGAAATAAAATATAGCCAGATCTCATGACCAAGGGTCAGGAGTGCAGCTGTTCTCTGGAGTTGCACACATGACTAGTATGGCTGTTTCAATACCAGCCAGGCTCCTGGGAGTGGGGGAGCTGTTTAATGGCCACATACTCCTCCCTTCACACATCCCATATGGAAGTCCCTTGGCAATGAAACTCCTGGTAGTGGTAGGCTCCATGCTTCTAACTTCCTGTGAGTGGGATGATTCTGCAGCTGGGTCTCTCTGCCTGGTTTGTTTCAAAATTGGTCCCTGGAATTTCTAAGCAGCACATAATTAGTTAAGCAAGAGTTGTGCACCGATATGCCTGGTGGGAAAAACAGAGAAACAAAGAGACTCATCATACAAGGCTACGTTCTGAAATTAGAAAGGAAGGGGAAAACGTTTTAAGGTGCATTTCAAGACTGGAATATTCCATTACATCTCAGGCTGGGTAATTTATAAAGAAAAGAGGTTTATTTGGTCACAATTCTGCAGGCTGTACAAGAAGCACAGCACCAACATCTGCTTCTGATGAGGGCTTCAGGAAGCTTCTACTCATAGCAAAAGGCAAAGAGAAGCTGGGATGCAGGTCACATGGAGAGAGAAGAAGTGAGAGGGAGAAAGCAAAAGAGGTGCCAGGCTCTTTGCAACAACCAGCTCTCACGGGAACCAAATAGAGCTAGAACTCACTCATTATCATGAGGATGGTACCAAGCCATTCATGAGGTATCTGTCCCCATGATCCAGATACCTTTCATTAGGTCCTAACTGTAACACTGGGAGTCACATTTCAACATAAGATTTGGAGGGGACAAACATCCAAACCATTGCATGACCAAAAACTGGCACTTGCCCATGTGGCTCTGGAGAGGGACTCTTCCTGTGGCATTGGCCCATCCCTCTGTGTCAACATGCAGTCACCTCTATCAACTAAAATCAAAAGAAACTTGTCTCTATAAATTCATTATCTCAATAAGTGGTCAGCAACTTACAGCTTAGTAAAAAATAGAGATGGAGCTCAGCCAATTCAGAGTCCTCTTTTAGAAACTGGGAATAGGGGTCAGGTGTGGTGGCTCATGCATTTAAACTCAGTGCTTTGAAAGGCCAAGGGAGGTGGATCACCTGAGGTCAGATGTTCAAGACCAGCCTGGCCAACACAGTGAAACCCTATCTCTACTAAAACACTAAAAATACAAAAATTAGCCAGATGTGGTGGTACGCACCTGTAATTCCAGCTACTCAGGAGTCTGAGGCAGGAGAATTGCTTGAACCCAGGAGGCGGAGGTTGTAGTGAGCTGAGATCACGCCATTGCACTTCAGCTTGGGCAACAAGAGAGAAACTCCATTTCAGAAGAAAATAAAGAAAAGAAACTGGGTCTAGGAAACTGAGAAATTGTAGCAATCAGGAAGTGGGGAGTATATCAGTTACCTATTGATAACACTTGAGGCACGTCTGTTTTTCTAGTCCATTGTATCTAGGCTGGCCTGTGGCTTGCTCTGAATGGTAGTTTGTCACAAAAGTAACATTCTAGGAGCTCTGGTCCCTTAGCCTTAAAAGATCTTGCAGCCTCCACTCTGCCCTTGGACCACTGTCCAGAAACCACCTTGTCAAGAAGTTGGACTTGCCTGCTGGCGGATGAGAGACTATGTGGTGGAGAACGAGGTGTCCAGGCAATGTCCTAGCACCAACTCTTGGGCCTGTCAGTGAGGCCACCTTGGAAATTCCAGCCCAGCAGACCTTCAGCCTAATGCAGCCTCATTAGGGAGCCCACGTGAAAGCAGCAGAGCCATTACCCAGCCAACATTCTAAATCCTTAGCGAAGTCACATGTTTGGGGTAGTGTCTTACACATCAATAGGTAACCAATATTCTTCCCACTCCCTAATTATTACAATTTCCCGGGTTCCTATTCCCAGTTTTCTGAATCGGCTGAGTTCCATTTCCATTTTTTTAATCCAAGCTGCAAATTGCTGGCAGCCTATTGAGAGAATGAATATGCGAATCGCCAATGGCCAGGGCATATAGAAAAACAGAACTCTGACCCACGATCTGCAGCAACCTGCCCAGAAAGCCAAGCCATTCTCTACAGTAATCGGCCCGGGCTCCGCCTCACTAACTAGGAGACAGACTCTGTGTAGGAGTCAGACAACTCTCTCTAACAACTGGTCCAGGAGGCCAAACTACTCCTCTAATAATTCACCCCAAGTGGCCAGGACTTGATTAATAACTGGCAGCTTCCCTAAATTTTGTCCCTGCTTGCAACTTAAGACTAACTAGAGAAAGGCAAATACATTCCCCTAAACAATCAAGTGGGCAGCCCCCCCTTCTGATGACCCCCCTCAGCTTCCCCAGGCCGACGGCCTCCATCAGGGCTCACCCAAGCCTTCCTTTTTCCACTATGAAGCATTCCTCTCCTCTGCGTGCCTTTGAGTCTCTGCCAAAATGCAAGTGATGATGGCTCACTCTGAATAAATAGGCTTTGCCTGTTCCATTTGGTTGGTCTTTATTTATTTTCACATTATCAATTGTTTTCCTGAAGGTCAAGTGTAAATAAAGCTGGTCCAGTCAGCAGGTGCATGTGGGTCACTGGACCCTCAGCAATCCAGTGATGCAGATTCTCATCAAGAGTGTGAGGTAGGGCATGCCATGGCCAACTTCCACTTCCAATTATCTCTGTCCCTGTCTTTAAAGTGAAACTAGTAGGCAGAGCGTGGTGGCTCACCCCTGTAATCCCAGCACTTTGGGAGGCCAAGGCAGGCAGATTACCTGAGGTCAGGAGTTTGAGACTAGCATGGCCAACATGGTGAAACCCCGTCTCTACTAAAAATACAAAAAATTGGCCGGGTGTGCTGGCAGGTGCCTGTAATCCCAGCTACTTGGGAGGGTGCAGCAGGAGAATTGCTTGAACCCAGGACTCAGAGGTTGCAGTAAGCCAAGATCACGCCACTGCACTCCAGCTTTGGCGACAAGAGCAAGACTCCATCTCAAACAAAATAAAATGGAAATAATAGTGCTTATTTTATGGGTGTTTATGTTATGTAAGTGATGATATCAGTGTACAATATAAAATGAGAGCTAGCTATCTCACCCTCCTGATCAATAATATTTAAATAGTGCTTTTAAAATGAAACATAGGAGGCATCCAACAGATGTTGATCCCCCTCCTCTTGAGTAGGGGCTGGTCCCCTGCTTTAATCCCCATCACTCACCATCATGCCTGACACTTCTCATGTGCTTCACAAATGTTCATTTTAGAAAGTATCTATGGGCTTTATTCAAGTATTTTTTTGACACCTAAAAGATGAGCAGAGTCTTTGAAGAGCTGCTTAAAAAACCCATCTTTTAAAACAAGTACAAAAACCCATCTTTTAAAACAAGTACAAATCTCAAAAGACATTCACTCATGCCACTCCAGGGTATGCTTTCCTTCATGTTACAGTTTTCTCATGTTAAAAAAAGAAGACAAATACTGCCTTTCAAATTTGGTGTGGAACATCTGAGCTATGTCACGTTCTTTCCCTTGAGTAATTTTTCCAACTTTAACTGCTAACAACAGGGCTGCAAATTGTTGCCCCTTCCCCCAGGGACTAGAGAAGATGAGGAAGTTCCTGAAAGACACTGGCTAAGTGCTTACCTAGAAAGAGTTGCCCATCTGCAGCTGTAGAGAGGTTATTTTCCTTACTTCCAACTATACATCCTGACTGACATTTTATTTGCATCACTGTTTAATTCAGTTTCTAAGACAAGATTAAGATATTTACCTCCCTAATAAACAAACTTAATGAACAGTGTCAACACCGTTTCCCATATCATCCCGTGGCTGAATAACTAACCCCTGAGGTTTGGCAGTTCTTAAATCAGAAGGCTATTTACTATAGCTAGACAAGAACATGAATATACATTGCATTAGAAAACTCAGTGGTACATGGGGCTTCTAGAAATCTCTAGAGATCACATTCCTTCCCCCAAAATCATTTGGAAAGTAGAGAAGTAATGTCAATATATTTAATTTTCAAATCTGGAGTTATAGAATTAATTTGCTAAACCTATTTAAGAAAATTACAAGAACACACAAAATATTTCTTTCTTCTTCCAAGAAAAGATAATTGCAACTTCATTTTCTATTTCTTGAGTCAAATTCTTATATTATTTGGGCGTTTGTCAATGCAGAATATATAGGATCACATCTTCTTAGGAAGTTTAAAAAAATGTTTTATCAGTTTTTTTGACAAAATTAAGCAATTTATAGCAAAGATCAAGCTGTTACAAAACACTGTTTACAAAGTTTATTTAGATACATTCTTTAATTAATTATATTAATTTATCTACTAGCAGCAACCTTATTTAATGTGATGCTCAATTCTTCAAAACACATTTATGAGGAAATTTAAAAACATGCTTTTTTTCCTGCAGATAATATGGGGCAAATAAAAAATGTTGGCAAAACTTTATTAATTTATTTAGTTAGTTTTTGAGACTGAGTCTTGCTCTGTTGCCCAGGCTGGAGCACAGTGGCTGATCTCAGCCTGCTGAAATCTCTGCCTCCTGGATTCAAGCGATTCTCCTGCCTCAGACTCCCGAGTAGCTGAGATTACAGGTGCCTGCCACTATGCCCAGCTAATTTTTGTATTTTTTAGTAGAGACAGGGTTTCACCATGTTGGCCAGGCTGGTCTCAAACTCCTTACCTCAGGTGATCCACCCACCTCTGCCTTCCAGAATGCTGGGATTATAGGAGTGAGCCACCATGCCTGGCCTATTGGCGTAACTTTGAAAGTGATATATGAAATTTGGCTTGGCAAACACATGTGACAATGAAGATTAGAATTTAGCTTCATGTTATAGTCTTAAAATAGGCAAAAACTGCAATTTTTATATTTTGCACCTTAAAAATAATCTGGGCCTGGCACGGTGGCTCATGCCTGTAATCCCAAAACTTTGGGAAGCTGAGGCGGGTGGACCACCTGAGGTCAGGAGTTCGAGACCAGCCTGGCCAACCTGGTGAAACCCCATCTCTACTAATAATACAAAAATTAGTTCAGCGTGGTGGCACACACTTGTAATCCCAGCTACTTGGGAGGCTGAGGCAGGAGAATCGCTTGAATCCAGAGGCAGAGGTTGCAGTAAGCCGAGATCGAGCCATTGCACTCCAGCCTGGGGGATAGAGTGAGACTCCATCTCAATAATAATAATAATAATCTCCTTTATCATTATCTTGATTCTATATGTCAAGTTAAAGACAAGGTTCTAGGCTCCTATTTGCAAAGGGCATTAAAAATAACAATTATTAACATAAATGATCTTAGGCTTTGAAAAACCGAATTATATACACTGTTGCTTTATTTCTCCCTTTAAAATTTATTTCCTTAAAAAAATCCTAATGGCATTACTTATGCTAATAAGAATTTTATCGGAGGTAGTAAAGTTCGTCTTGAGACAAACTGCAGAATTTACTTAACGTCAGTGTTCTATAAGCATCTTGCCTTTACCAACTAGCCAGTAATATGTTCAATTTTTTAAAAAGTCATTTAAAACGATTTTCAGAAACTTAATCAACCAAGGTGCTTCAATGCCGAAGTACCGGTACCGTCATCTGAGACTAGAGAGTTTAAAACTGCTCTACCTGAGAGAGGTATATTGAAGAGATAATATTGTTTAACCTTTATAAACGATTAATTTTATTTGGATATTTTAGAATAGAACTTGAAATAGGTGTCACAAAATTCTTTCAAAACGTGAATTCTCAAAACACGTCCCCACATCAGGAGCTTGAAGCCTCCGCCTCACTAAAAGTAGAACCCACCATCACCGCGGAGCAAGGAGGCAAACCCAGAGACTGGGACCCCACCTCCCCCGGGGCGTGACCCGTGATCCTTGACCCGTCACCCCACCTCCTCTGGGGCGTGACTCGTGGCCCCACCTTCTCCGGGGCGTGGCCCGGAGGCTACCCTGGTAAGAGCCGCTTAGCCCTAGCAGGGCGGAACCACTGTGCGCGCCGCCGTGTTTCCGGGCGGGGACGCTCAGGATGAGACACTTGTCCGTTACCCATAGACGCTGCCGTGGCTGCGCCAGGCGCAGCAATGAAGTTTCGGGCCAAGCTAGTGGACGGGGCCTGTCTGAACCACTTCACACGTGAGCAAGGAGGCAGGAGGGGATCGAGGGAGAAACAGAAAAAGGCAGTGAGCGCGCGGTGGGGACCCCGGGGGAGGATCATAGCGGGGATGGGCGCCGGAAGGGGACGCTGGAGGATGGGGTCCAGGATGGGGGTGCTGATGGAAGCCGGGGAAGGGCGCGCGGCGGGCCGTAGGGGACTTGTAGGGATGAAGGCGGCTTTCAAGGGACGTTTCTGAAACTTGATTCCGATCACGTGGCTTTTTAAAAAAGCGGCCACTGCTCCCCTAGACGGCTTTATCAGGCATTGACATTCCTTCAAGGCTCCATTCGTCCCTCCACCCTGACAGTGCCTAACGTTGCATTCAACTCTGTGTTGCAGTACCCAGTAGTCAATAAGTTTATGTTGAATGAATGAATGACTGGTAGGATACTGAAGACGTGTGCTGTACGTCTCCCCTGGTTTGTTGGGAGAATTGCATGACATCAGAGGTATTAAAGTACTTTCCAGTATGATACCAACGTAAGTCGTTATGTTTTTCACCGGGAAGTTACACCATGATGAACAAGAAATTGTGCAAAATAAGTTGGTGTCTAGGATACATGATGTGCATTTTAGTAATTCCTTATTTTAACTCCTGCTTTAGGAATCAGTAACATGATAGCCAAGCTTGCCAAAACCTGCACCCTCCGCATCAGCCCTGACAAGCTTAACTTCATCCTTTGTGACAAGCTGGCTAATGGAGGGGTGAGCATGTGGTGTGAGCTGGAACAGGTGAGCAAAAGCTTCAGAGAGGCCTGCACACGCTACAGATTGTCACTGGAAAGACCACAAATACCCTTCCTCATCCCCCATTTTTTTTCCTTTAGGAGAACTTCTTCAGCGAATTTCAAATGGAGGGTTTCTCTGCAGAAAACAATGAGATTTATTTAGAGCTAACATCGGAAAACTTATCACGAGCCTTGAAAACTGCCCAGAATGCCAGAGCCTTGAAAATCAAACTGACTAATAAACACTTTCCCTGCCTCACAGTCTCCGTGGAGCTGGTGAGTAGGAGAGTCAGGGTTTCTGAAATTTCCCACAGAAATCTTGGCCTCGTAGGAATAGACGTAGTTAGCCTAGCCTTTATAACAATAAATATTGTTGAAAACTATTTGGCTTATTTAAATTTAAAAATCTGGTCCATAACTATATTTTGCATTAAGAGGCAGTTCCTCCTCATTTTAAAATAGTGTTGTGATCATATGCATTCAGCTAGAATGTCGCTTTTTCCAGTCATAAAACTTCCAGCGTCTTTATTTCTTGTAGTGGTGTTGTCACCTTGTCTAGAAATCATGATTTCAATCCATTTTCACCTTTGACATGTTTTCTCTCCACTCCCACCCTGCCTCATCTGTTGTAATAACCTTTAAGGATCCCTCATTCTTCAGTACACGTTTTATATGCTACTGCCAGATGAATTGAGTGCACAGCTGTCCCCCAAACACGCAAATACACAAACTCGTGCATACACATACAACACATTTGCTTTTCCTACTCACAGAATGAAGTTCGTATTTCTGTTTTCTTTTGATTTGTTTTGTTTTGTTTTGTTTTGTTTTGTTTTTGAGATGGAGTTTTTCTCTTTCCCCCAGGCTGGAGTGCAGTGGTGCGATCTCAGCTCACTGCAACCTCCACCCCTCAGGTTCAAGCAATTCTCCTGCCTCAGCTTCCTGTGTAGCTGGTATCATAGGTGCTTGCCACCATGCCCAGCTAATTTTTTGTATTTTTAGTAGAGACAGGGTTTCACCATGTTGGCCAGGCTCATCTCGAACTCCTGACCTGAGTTGATCCACCCGCCTCGGTCTCCCAAAGTGCTAGGATTACAGGCATGAGCCACAGTGCCTAGCCTGAAGTTCATATTTCTTAACATGACCAAAGCCCTTCACATATGGCCCAACCCATCTTAGGGACCAAATTATAACTGATCCCCTGAGTGGTTTCCCAAGATGTGTCCCATTCTTTCTCAACTCACAAGCTTTGGTGATGTTGGGCTTCCACTTGAAGTTTGTTTCCTTCTCACTCTGAAACCTCCTTGTTTAGTGCTCAGCACCAATGCTACCCCTGCCTCAGCCTTCTGTTCTCTTACAGCTCTCCTTATATATTGTATTCAGTTGGTGCAACGGTAATTGTGGTTTTTGCCATTATGTATACTTTATCCATCTATGGGTGAATATTATATTTAGTTTCAAGCTTTCTATGGAAGAGGATTCCTCAGGTTTTTTTCATGTCTCAACTCCTTGCAGTCAGGCAGTTCTTAGAGCTAATTAGGGTATTTCATGTCACAATATAAGTTTGGTATGTTTTTCTATTGCTTAAGGAAAAGCAAGATAGTAACATGTAATACGTTTCTATCTAAAAGTGCAAAATCTTTTGATCTGTGAGTCTCATAGACACCCCTAGAAATAGATAAATACAGTTTGCATTTTAACTGTTTAGAAACTGCAACACACTGAGTGTCCTATGCCCAAAGAATGGCCTTCTCTCAGTGGCCTCAACACAGCAGGCTTGCCTCTTTCTGCCTCATGGCTTTCCATATGCTGTTTTCCCAGCCTCCTTGTTCCTGTCTTCCTATGGCTGCTAGTTCTCCTGGTTTTGGTGGTATCTGAAATGTCACCTCCCCAGTCTAAGGAAACCCCCCACACTCACCCTGGTCACTGTGCTGTGCTTTCTCATGGCTCTAATGAGCGTTTTATACAATTTCATTTGTTTGCTTTTTTATCAGTCTGCTTGTTCCACTGGAACACTGGGGACCTTTTTGTCTCATTCACCACACTTCCCAGTTTCTGAAAATACCCTGAGTCCGTTTCATAAATATTGGCACCATCAATATTGGTTGAATGGCTTTTGAGTGAATACATTGACAACATTCCACTTAGATTTGTCGTTTCAACTTTTTTATCCTCAGGTCTTTGGGTTTGTTTTGTTGTCGTTTAATAGTAACATAAAAATATTTTTAAATTAATTATTTTCTTGACAGTTTTCTATGTCAAACAGTAGCCGCATTGCGACACATGACATCCCCATAAAGGTTATTCCTAGGAAATTGTGGAAGGACTTACAAGAACCAGTGGTCCCAGATCCTGATGTAAGTGATGCCTGCAGTCCTGCTGTACACTCCACATTAAACGGCATGGCTTGAATTCTCTAATTTTAGTTGTAGCCTTGCAGTATATTTTATTTTTAAAGGATACTTAAGGAAAACATTAGAATATTTGCCTTTTGTTATTTACATAAAGCATCTTAAGACATGTTGCATATGACAGAAATGCCATGCTGTCCTATATGTAGAAAATGTCTCGCTCAGTAACATCATTTAAACAAAACAAAACTGATACTTTGGAGGACAATTAATATTTGTTAGTATTCTTGGCCTTTGACACCAATTTGGGTTTTGCAGCACTTGATCTTTTCCTCAGCCTGTCAGAAGCAGTATCTGAATGTGCACAAAAGCCAAGAAGAGAGGAATTTCGTGGCTTAGGTTTTGGGTTAGCAATCATGCCGACGGTAAACCCTAGAGCCCCTGAAAGTAAAGATGATGCCAAAGGGCCCATTTCCTCTTGCTCACAATTTATTTAAGAAGAAATTACAAAAATATGCTGGGTAAAATAATTACTTGACTTTTACTCGAAGGCATCTACGCTGATTTTGAAAAAGCCCATGTTTTATAGAGCACGCTTGGTAACAAACTCGGGTATGATGCGGTGACTGCCTGCCATATTTTTGCACAGAGCATGGAAAAGGCCCCTGAATCCTGGGTGTAAACATCCCTTAGAGGAAGGCCTCCTGCTGAGTGCCTGAGTTTTATTCCCCTTGGACCAATACAGGAGCATCTCAGCCAAAGTACCCTATTCCTTCTTGAATCAGAACGCCCACAGGGACATGGTTGCTGAGGTAACTAGAGTCAGGCATTTCATTCTTTGATTTTGCTTGAGCATCCATGAGTTAGTGAAATAGAATTGGTTTTCTTCTTATATTTGTAAAAGAACTTTATTTCAGAAAATTTTAAAATAGTATTCCGTAGTTTTTGAGCATAGATGTGTTCCAGAGTTAGTTATGGAGCACTTGTTACTAGAGTATATTAATATTTTTAACGCTTGTGATTTTTCTCATTGGTTTTGTAGGTTAGTATTTATTTACCAGTCTTGAAGACTATGAAGAGTGTTGTGGAAAAAATGAAAAACATCAGCAGTCGCCTTGTAAGTTACAACTTCTTTAGAAAAGAAATCTGAAGTATTGGGTGGGGTGGCGTGGACTGCACACTCTGGGAGGCAGCTTCCCTGTGGACTGAGGCGTGGGTGCTCTAGCTCACCCTGCAGTGGTCCACGCAGGCAGACACCTCCTAACCAAGTTCCCACTCATGAGGTCCTAGCCAGGTGTTGAGAACCTGCAGATAGATTACTAGTTGGATTTAGAAACCTATTTAATACTTTTCAACTCTCATTCACTGAGGAAAGCTTTTATATTTGCCTTTAATCCCTGTGTTTATATTTATAGTATATTAAGAATCTGTTCAGCCATTCTGCCTCTTTTTCCTCTTATATTTCGGATGGAACATTGTATTTTTTACCTGCTAGTGTGCCTGTATTTTACTGTGAGTCACTGATATGATTGACAGTGAGTTTGGAGTGTCCTATCTGCATGTCAAATGCCTTTTTCAGTGAACCAGGGACAAAGATTTGCCACACCATAGCACCCTTTATTCCAAGTAGCTCTCACGCCAAGTTGGGGGTCAATTTTATATTTCTGTTTATTCTGAGAAAGTCTCCTATGGCCACAAGGCTCAAAATGTTACATTGTGTGACAGTGGTGGGAATTGTGTGGATTATCCTCATTCACACCTGGGGTTATTCTGAATTCTTCCTTCGCTTACCGCCCCGCCCCCTGCTCCCTCCCACCCCAGAAAACATACTTGGTTATGTTCCTGAATCTTTTAAAAGGCACTATTCACCTGATGAAGCATAAACTTTTGATCTTCATAGTGTGCCAGGCAACCTCTGTAGCCACATCTCTGTTCTATTGCCTCACCCTCCCTGCAGAACCAGGCTGGGTTCTGATATCCCCCCACAATGCCTCTTCTTTTTGGTTCAGTTTCTTTGTCATTTTGCACATGGCTTCTTCTCTCCATCTCCCTGAAGGCACTTAGCCATTCTCATGCTTCATCACAGACCTTTCCCCATCACCCCACTGGAAGCGCCTCCTCCATGGAGCTGAGCTGTCCAGTGTACATGATAAATCACTTGCTAATATCTCAGAATGGCTCCTGAGCCACCAGCTTCTTGATAAGGGAAACCCTGTCTTAATCATCTTTGTGTCCCAGCTGCCCAGTGTGGGACTGCCACTCGGTAAGCAGCAATAATTGTTACATGGATCTGGAACAAAATGAGGTTCAAGAGGTCTTTGAAATCACAAAAATTTTTTGAAGCCTAGAAAATGTGCATTGGGCTGTTTTTTTCTAGAGTTCTGCTCACTAAGAGCAATGCTGTCATTGGGCCTGTCTAACTCAAAGCTTTTCCTTCATAACTTTATATATAGAGCTCATTTTAATTTAAAATCTGTTTTCCATGAAGCAGTGTGCACTGTGCAGACATTGGTGTTGCCTGTGACTGCAGTGATGTTGATCCAGTTGTCAGCCTGACTTCATCTAGGGATACCCTGGGGACTTCCAGAGAAATTCAGAGAGGCCCAGGAGAGAAACGACAGGGCAGTTAATTGAAGGATGGCATTTGTTTGTTCCTTCTGTTCAATGGAAGTGAGTCAGCAAGGTAGAGAGGTAGAAGGGTAGCTTAGAATCATCAGAGATGTTTTGTTTTCTCTTTTTTGGAGTTTAAAAAAATATACAGACATTTTGTGGAGTGGCTACTACAATCTGGAATTACTAAATGGAAAATTACCAAGTTACTGTAGCAAAGTACATAATGAGGTCTTCCTGGGTATCCAGAATTCTATATCTGAATAGGCAATAGAATTAAGGAGAATGGGTAGACTAAACACACTAAAAATGTCCACCTTCCCATGAGAGATGCCCAATCACTTCTTTCATTAAATGTGAGATGTGACTGAGGGGGTGGGTTGTGTATGTGACTCATGCAGGAACAGAAAAAGAAGCAAGAACTGGAGGGAATCTACATTATATTCTAAGACATTACTTCTAAGCTCTACCATGTGTGTGAATCTGCTGGGATCTGGTTAAAGTGCAGGTTCTGATTTGGGAGGTCTGAGCTGGAGCCTGAGGCTGTGTTTCTGACCAGCTCCTGGGGGATGTCAGTGCTGCCTATCTTAAGACCATATCAAGTAGCAGTGCTTTGTAATGTGTGCCTATATTACTCCGTTTTCACACTGCTATAAAAGATATTACTTGAGACCAGGTAATTTAAAAACAAAAGAGGTTCAATTGACTCATAATTCTGTATAGCTGAGGAGGCCTCAGAAAACTTACAGTCATGCCAGAAGGCAAAGGGGAAGCAAGGCACGTCTTACATGGCAGCTGGAGAGAGAAGAGCACAGGAAAATATGCAACTTTTAAAACCATCAGATCTCATGAGAACTCCATCACTATCATGAGAACAGCATGGGGGAAACTGCCCTCATGTTCGTCACCTACCACCAGGTCCCTTCCTCGGCACTTGGGGATTACAATTCAAGATGAGATTTGGGTGAAGGTACAGAGCCAAAACAAACCATATCGGTGCCATTCTATATTGTATTTTAAATGTTATCTGAGAAATAGAGCTTTGAAGGGTCACCTTAATGATGGAAACCCAGAGAGTCTAGGTTTAGGAGTCATGCCGTGGAAGAGGGGAATCATTGGAGCCACACATCTGGGTTTAGCTCCAAGCTGTGCTATGCAGTGAGTGCCCTAGTGCTGGATACTACCCCAAATGGGGATAACAGTGCAGCTATGACAGGGCTTCATTACTTTTTATAAATTTAGAGATAATTTTTATTAGGTGCCCAGTATAGTCAGCATTCAATAAACAATAGGTGACTGTTATTAAGGAAATCATTGAAAGATCTTACCCAGATACTTAAGAAATCAAGTGTGTCGATATGCATAATATTCCAAATAACTGAATCATAAAATAGACATGACTGAGCAGTGTTCACAGAGTTAGTTGTTTGTTCATTTCTTCAATAAGTATTGATTTAAAGCCACCATGTGCTAGACACCAGGTATGGTTAGGAGGGAGTTGGAACCTAATATTCTATTACTGAGATTTTTAGGAATTGGAAGAAAACGCAAGAGAATATTTAAGCCTAAAGTGCATCTAGGACCATTGCAAGTTGCATTTTTTAATACATATTTATTTATTTATATCTAAAACCATTGTTTTTCAAAATGGTGGGAATTTACAGATCTTGGATGTGTGACTGTTTGGAACAAATGAGCCTAAGTCATGTGTTAGCCTTACAGAGCCCCAGTAAGCAGTCCAGCATATTCACAAAGGTTGTTTTTTATATTTTATTTCAGTCAACTATTGTTCCAGATATAGGAAAGTAGAAATGTGACAGTATATTTTTTGGTTAATGAAAGGAAAGGGTTGAAAATGAGTATTTCTCATTCAAAGGTTAATGTACTAGATTATACAACAAGTAAGTTTGGGGCACTGTTTTTCTATTAATGTCAAAAGCTCAGAAATAAGAGCTCACTCAAGTTAGAAAAACTTTATTTTGTTTCTGGAATGAAAAATATTCAGAGTTCACCAATTTTAAGGAATAAGAACAAGGAACACTAAATTGTATTCAGTAAACATGGACAGTGATACAGAGCTGTGAAGACTGGGTGCCCTGTCTGTTTTTTCTCTGTGGCACTATAAGGATGCAATGGCTCTAAGTAAGACTAGATGCTAGGTGGCACTTTTATATTACTAGATGGTAAAATGCTGTCTAGCAGACCACACACAGACTTTCCAAAGACCTCCTAGGCTTTAACATTGGGCAGATAGCAACAGCATAAAGAGAAATAATATATACTCGTTCTTTCAGGAGGAAGTTTCATTGTAGGTGTGGGAGGGGACCCGGATAGGTTAGCATAACCTCAGACCACACTGTGGCATATGCTTCATTTATAGGTTCCATCCAATTGAAAGAACTGATTGGTTGCTGGGATGGGTAGAGAAGAGCTTCAAAGGAAAGGAGCCCCCTGTGACCTGTTGAGACAGTCCCAGGGCAGCAAGGGCAGGAGTAGAAGAGGGGTGCCCGATGGTATGTGAGGGAGAGGCAGAAGTCTGGTAGCCTGGATGTGTGGAGTTCGGCTCAGCCATCCTCAGTCCTAGTAACCCAGCAGCAGCCCCAGACCCCTCTGAATTTGGAAATTTCATTTTCCAACATGTGAGTTTATTTTCTAAATAAATGGCTATGTTCTCGTGAGATTCTAAAGGCCTTATAGTCATATTAAATGTGTAGTTATAACAGCTGGTTTATTTATATTTTATAAAAATAGGATGCTGATTTTCACATTCTTTTCTCATTTTCCCCCTTCCTGTTTTGTAATAGTTATATTATGTCTATATCATCAAAGCATAAAATTATTACATGTTCTGTCCCCTTCACTACTGTTGTTTAGTTTTGGTTCTACAGATCAAAATAAGGCTTATACTGTTTATGCTGTAACTTCTCCAGTCATTTTTATTTTGGTTATCAAAAGCTTATTCTCTAGGTATCACTCAGGAAGGACTCATAGGAATAGAATTTCATTGGCTATCATGGGTTCAATGTCAGTGTGGCTCACTGTACTGCATTCTCTGCTGGTGTAGACTATTGCTATCAAAAAGATGATTCCATTCTGATTTTGTTTCACAGCTTGGATTTATTTATTTGAAGGTGGGGACTAAATACTATGGGTATTTTTTCCATTTTTTAAAAATCCAGTTGTCTTGACCAACCAGGGTCAGTTTTCTCAGGTATGGTGTGTCCTTTCAGTATGTGGGCCCAATTCTTCATTCACTTCAGGAACGTTTTGAGCTATAGTTGATAGCATTTCTTTTCCAGTGCTTTGTGTTTTTTTTCTGGGACTCAGAGGGCTTGGGTCTTCTTCACCATCTCTTTATTATTTTCTGTCAAATCCTTTTTCTCTTTTTTTGTTTGTTAAAATTTATTTTTCTTCTTTCCATCCCAGTTTTTCTTACTATTCTTTCTGTAATGCCTATTTGCTCTAGTTTTCTTCCTTCTAAACTAGTTTCTTTTTCTGAAACTTTTTCTTATATTTCTAATCACTTCCTGTGTTGTCAGCTATGTTTTCATATGTTCATGCTGTCTGGTCATCTCATGTCTGAGCTTCCCTAATTCAGATTATGTTGTTCTTTCATAGATTCCATCATTGTTAATTTCTTTTAGTTGGTCTTGAAATAATAGGCTGCACTCTGCATCTGGTTTGCAGAGTGCCTTTAGATTTCTAAGTGTGCTATTTGGGTATTATAATTTCTGTTTTTCTTTTTTCCGAATATCATATGGAAGTCAACCACAATCCATTTGGTGCTGTTGTAGGTGGTTTTTCTGGTTCTTTTAAGAGGAATTTTCATTGTTGGAGTGGGGGTGGACCAGAATAGTTTTCTAACTTCATGACTCTAGAATTCTCCATTTTTTGTAACCACAAAATACTAAAACATGCATCCTCTCCACTTCCCCAGGACTTTCTGAGATCTGTCCCTTTTTTTCCATCATTTAAATTTTCATTCCCTTTTTTTGCCCAATGTGCCCACTCTGCTCAGTTGAGGCTCTTACTTCCTGTGGTTCCTTCTCAGTGCAGGACTCTCCTGCTCATCAGCTCCACCCAGCCCTCCCTGGAGCTGCCCTTGTGCTGCTGTTGTCTCCTGGCAAGTCCCTCTGAGTTCCACATGTTTTCACATCTTCACTGAGTTCTCCATTTCGGGAGGCAGGCGGGGAGATTTCCCCTTTAAGATTTTCGGGAGATTTCTGAGTTCTTGGCTCTTAGGCCTTATCTTCTCTCTTTTGCTGATACCATGTGGGTCTGAGTGTGCTCTGAGGTGTTTTGGGGTTTTATAGGTTACTTTGTCACCTGGTTTCATGAAAGCCGCTGCCCATGGAGTTTTTTCCTTTTGTCTTTCTTTTCTAAGACTATGTAAAATACTTAATTTGCAGGTTATTGAAGCAAACCTAGATGGAGAATTGAATTTGAAAATAGAAACTGAATTAGTATGTGTTACAACTCATTTTAAAGATCTTGGAAATCCTCCATTAGGTAAGTTTTCTAATGGGTTATGTTTTGCTTTCGGTAAGTCGTTTCAGATAACCTACCTTTTGAGGTCTCCTCAAGTAAAAAGGTTGAAATTCAGTTGACTTTGTTTCATGCTTGGGGAAATAACAAACGAACTGAGATTGGACTATGCTTCGCTGTGGCGTAGTGGGACAGTTAGCCACCAGGAGGAGGGGCTGTGCCACCAAGTAGCTAAGGGATCTATACAGGGTCTCTGTCCTCTGTAGAATTCAGATCAAGTTAAATAACCTCCAGGATCCCTTCCAGCTCTTCAATCCCTGTTCTACTTCTAACTGGAATGGATTCAGAAGGGTAGATACATTTGTTCTTATGTTCTCCTCCTTTAGTTACTTCCATTTGTATGAAGTTAGTATAGCAGATTTAAAACTGTTTCACTTGATCACATTTCTCATCTCATACAAGGTAATTAGGGATGATGGAGTCAGTTCAGTAGGTGAGGAAAGAAAGGAGGATAAGACAGTTTGGTGAGTCATAAGCCAAGAGGGGGCTGGAATCATGGCTGGAAAGTGGACAGCTGTACAGTCGCAGGGGCTGCCTGAGAAGAAAGCAGGCAAAGGACCACGAGAGAAACACCTGTGGATGATGAGAAAGTCATTTTATGATACACAGGTGTTCCAGAACTAGTAAAATAGGCCCTAGTCACTTTTAGAATTAAGTTACGACAAGTTTGCTTGAATGTAAACACAGACTTTAGCATAGAGTTGCAAGGAACTTTTACTTTCTAGTTAAGAGCATCCTGTTTCAGCAGAGTGGAATCCATATGGTTAAGGCTGTGATAATATTGTATAAAGTGATTCATTCTGATGTCATTCGTTTATTTTAATAAACACAAGATGGGACTTTGGTACTTTCTCAGAAACTGAAAGGATGTTTTCTTTTTTTAATTTCTCTTTGGAATTACAGGGCTTGTATTAGTTAATGTATATATTTTCACTCTTAAACACATAGTGAGTACTAATAAATATAATTTTCTTTGACCTAAAGAGGGAGGTTGAGTCATATTTCAAGTCCCCTGTAAATAAAGAGGCCCTGGAAATGATAGCAGTTTAAATAATTGGGACCTAATGCTTAATGAATGACAACATTTACAAGTTGCCGTATTTCTCTAGGATGCTAAAACCAGTGCTAAAGTGAATCATTTATTTAGGTAAAATGCATTGAGTATCTCCAGGTTTCCTGATATGTGCAAAGATGTTGTATTTAAAAGCATTCCTGTCATTTTAGCCTCTGAAAGCACCTCTCAAGACAGAAACCCAGAACACATGGCTGAAGTGCACATAGATATTAGGAAGCTCCTACAATTTCTTGCTGGACAACAAGTGAATCCCACAAAGGCCTTATGCAGTGAGTTTGCTTCTCTGTTTTATTTTTCATATTTTAAATAAGTCAGTCAACTCGAGTCTAACAGATTGCATATAGTCTCATAAATGCAAAAAAAAAAAAAAAAAAAGCTCAATTATGTAGACTTTAGCTTCCTAGGACAGTCGGGTTATTTTCCTAGATTCTGAAGTACCTAAAGGTGGCAGCAGAGAAAAAACCCCTGGACACTCTGTTAGGGCTGGAAACCTGCAGCCACACTGGTGGGTAGGTGGGTTGTGTGCTGCCTCAGTTGGCCAGCATATCTGGAGGCGCTGTTGGGAGAATGGGTACAGATCATCCCACCTTCTCCATGGTCGTCTCATTTTACCTACTCAGAGGCCCAGACACGGTTTTGCTTGGATTTAAGTTTTTCCTTGTGATGCCTTGTTTCCTTTCTGTGGCTATGCTGGCCTGCACTTGCTGCCCGCTATCTGTCCCTCAGCTGCTGGTTGCTAAGTGTTGCCTCTTGATTCTGGCTGGGCCCCGTCTTCCGTGGTCACACATGTGCTCCAGCCCTCTTCATCTACTGACCACACATGAGAAAGATATTACCTGCCAAGAGCTTTTCAAGGCATTTTTGTCGCCTTACTACTAGAATCACAGCAACCTAAAAGAAAGTTCCACGTTTTGTAGAATAGCTCCCAGGCTGAGCTGAGAGGGAGGTTGGCCCCATACTGCACCTCATCCCCTTCAGATCTGCAGTGTGCTGTAGAGAAGGAACAGAACATTCTGGGTGGCAATGTCAAGGACCAGCCCTTTTGAATGAGAGACATGAAGAGAATCAGAAGAGACCATGGGAGGGGCGATGGGTGTTTGGGAATTGGGGAAGGCATCAGTTGGAGTGATGGGCACAGAAGGAGTTATCGCCAGAGGAGCAGTTTTGAGCGTAGAGTTGGCGAAGCGAGGCTAGCCCAGATCATGGGGAGTTTTGGGGTGAGGCACCTGTGCTGCATTTTCGGGAACTTTGACATGGATGGTGTCATATTTCTAGGGCTGAGCATAGTGGGAGCTGTGTGGTAGTGCAGGGTCCTTAAAGGTGCTTCTCAGAACCTTGATGTGCATGGGGGTCACCTGGAGGTCTTATAAAGCAGACTGCTTGTTCATAGTTTGGGCTGGGCCTCATGGCCACACTTCTCACAAGCTCCTATACAATGCCCAGTCCCTTGGTCCTGACAAGCACACTGAATGGTGAGAGGGTGAAATACCCCTCCTCTCTGCAAAGTGCGGAAACATAGGATGTGGGGGGCCCCTGTGCTGCACAGCATCAGTCTTTGAACTTGACATTTTAGGGACCTTTTGAATCCAAGGCTGGTGAACACAGTTCTTATCAAAGGTGCTTGATTAAATCACATGTCTTCTCAACGTTCAGTTTGGTGTACCCAAGTGTAGGAGAGAAAGGAGGACCAGCAAATTGTGATGTAGCAAAAATTAAAAAAAAAAAAAAAACACAAAAAATCCTAGGTTGAACTTCTCATACCTTCTCCCTAACTTCCCAAAGCTCCTTTTCTGTCTGTGTCAGCCTCCTCCAGGTGTTGGCTCAGTTGTCCCCTCCTCTGTCTAGGTCCTGCCACCTTCAGTCTCTGCCTCCCCTGTGCCCTTGCACTGTTGTATTTTTAGCTAGATAAGAAGACCAGCACCAAGACAAAAGTATGACGAATTGCAGTGTCTTTATTGCCGGTGACCACGGAGTACTCACGTCTCTCCAACCCGTGGCCCCGAGTTGAGGGAGAGCTGGGCTTTTATGCTAAACAACACTTTTAGGGGGCTGGGGATTTTCCGGGGAGTGGGGGGGACTGGGGATCTTTGCAAGTAGGCAGTTTGTACAGAAGCCAAGGTCAGCAGTTAGAGACAGTGAAAACTCCCAATATCAGTAAGCAAGCAGTTTGTTTAGAAGCCAAGGCCAGCAGCTAGAGACAAGGGGGTTTCTTCTCAGGGTCTGTGCGACCCTGAGTGGTGAGTTCTTGAATTCCATTGAAATGAGGCTGATGTCTGCACCTGGTGTTGGCCTGATTAATCGTAGTGCCTTATCACGTAGCCTGTGAGCCTGCACGTAGCCTGTGAGCCTGAGAAGCCATTACATTTTAGCCTGGCTGAAGCCATTTTCCTTGCCACATCACAGCACCACCTCTCCTAAAGAACTTTTGTCTTCCTGCTTGTGCTTTGCTGTCCTTTCCTGGACCTCCCATCTCCTGGGATTGGCCTCTCTGCAGCCTGCTCACGCATGGTTTCTTGTTACTCGCATCTGCTGGAGTGCTTTCCTCGGCTGCTGTGCTGCAACTCTCCGAGCTCTCCGTGGTTGTCACACTGTGTGCTCCTGCCTGCCCTCACGTGCTCTTTACTTCCCTGCTTGGTTGCATGCCTGATGCCTTGGATTTTAGCCATCACGCAGTACAGTGGCTGGCCGTGGCCCTCACAGGATTGGCAGGACTGTTGAGATGCAGGGGTCCATCCCATGCAGCAGCGTGTGACATAGCCTGTTCCAGGTGCTGGGGGATCGTGGCTCTCAGTGCTTCTGAGCACAGTTCTCTACTCACTGATGAGGAGCTGCCCTTCCCCGCCGAAGGACGCTGATGTGGGTAAATGTGGTTTGCCAGGAAGCCTGCCTGCTAGGTGTTTTGCCAAGGGCTTGGCAGTTTCACTCTTCCTCTCCTCGCTGCATGGAGCCGCCAGTGCTTGGGGCGGTGTTGCAGCCTCAGCTGTGGCAGTGAGAGTGAGAGACTCTGGCCTCTGCAGCTGCCTCGGGGAAGACAGACGCCTAAAACAGGTGGAGGCTGGGAAGGCTGCTCTGAAAAGTAGGAATGAAAATGTGTGTGCTGCACGAGGTCTTTAAAATCATGGCTTTTCTCTTCCCAGATATTGTGACTAACAAGATGGTGCATTTTGATCTGCTTCATGAGGACGTCTCCCTTCAGTATTTCATCCCCGCGCTGTCCTAGCACCCTGTGGTTGGAGTTGACATCCAGAGACTTTGTCAGGATGGGAGAGGCTGTGGGCGTTGTGTTCCGACTCACTGATCTGTGTCCTCACAGCACCGCACATTGACACAGTGTACTTATTTGACCCTCTCTAACATTTCAACTAAAAATTGAATGACACACAGTTGGATAAACATATCACTTCATATTGCTAATGGCTGTTTTGTTTTTAAGACATTTAAAAGAAAAGCTAGAATTTATTCAGACTTTAAATAGCAACTTCTCATTGATGTTGTGAAAATGCTCGTGTATTTAGTAGACTTGGTGTAGTAGCCAGAATTCATACAGCTGTTGCCTGGGAGCTCGGTACTTTCCCTCTGGGTGGAGGCTCTAGCTCAGCACAGCGTGTAGCACACAGTCGGTCTTGCATTTCAGTGTGTTAACTTAGCTTGCTCCTGTGCTTGAGAGCCCAGTGACAGAAAGGACAGCTTCTGTCACCTCGCCGCCACTGCCTTGGTCACTCAGAGTACTGTGGGGTGTCACAGCTCAGCATTTGGAGTGTCTTTCTTGCTGAGGACTTGAGCCCACCCGGGCTCACTCCCCTTTTGATGCCTGGAGAGCTGGCCCAAAGGACGCAGCTCTTATCTGGGAGCTCTTTCTGCTGTTCCAATTAGTTTCTTCCTGGGGCCAGTTTTGGTTTTAGGTTGTAATTCCTTATATTTATTTATTCCACAGTGCATCAGATATGTCATTCTGGAAAGAAGATCCTTCTACTTAGAGTAGAAACAAACGAAACTTGTATCATCTGTGTTAAGTGATGAGACCATACTTCTTTGATGTTTCTACCAAAGCTGATTCAATACTGGTAGATGTGCTCATTCTCCCAGAAACATACTCATCACATTTCCTGTTATAATTATATCTTATTGTCCTGTGGAGGTGGACATGATAAACATCTTTTGTTTTCTTGTTTTGTTTTGTTTGAGGCAGGGTCTGACTCTGTCACTCAGACTGGAATGCAGTGCCACAATCATGGCTTACCACCTTGACCTCCTTGGCTGAAGCCATCCTCCCACCTCAGCCTTCTGACTAGCTGGGACCACAGGTGTGTGCCACCATACCCAGCTAGTTTTTAATTTTTCCTAGAGACAGGGTCTCACTGTGTTGCTGGTCTTGAACTCCTGGGCTCAAGCCACCCACCCACCTGGGCCTTCCAAAGTGCTGGGATTTCAGGCATTAGCCATCTCACCCATCCATAAACATTATCATAATGTCACATTACAAAATTGAGACCTAAGATGAGAAAATGGAAGATTCGCTAAAATGAAAATTTATTTTTTGGCTTTTTCATGTTTTTTGGTAAAACCAGTTTGTTTGAATAATTCTTTTGATGTTTAATAATGTTTAAATATAGGATGGAATATTTTGCTAAATTAACATTTTAAAATTAGACACCATTTTAATTTTTAAACCCTTTCTCCTCTCTTTGTAATGAAATTAATTCCAGCTACGGTGAGAAAACTTAAAAATCATGATACAAAATGAAACAATATCTGAAAGTAGTTTTATAAAACTGTAACTGCTGTTAAAGAGAATGTATTAGTGACTTCACCATTGCTCTATATGATGTTTATTATCAAATACACATGAAGATTTTAATGGATAGCTTAGGATTTTATCTTTGTGTAGAGTGTGGCTAAAGAAACCTTAGTTGGGACTCAAGAAGCTGGGTTCTGTTTCTGATTCTTATCACAGCTTGCTCCTTAGTGTCTACCAAGTCCTCCACCTCTTTGCGCCTCAAAGAGCTGTGAAAAATGATGGCAGGAACTGGTTGGCATAAAACCACAGACTTAGAGAAGGGCACAGTGCTGCCTTATTGAATGATCTACCAAGGTAAAATTTTGTCAGGTCAAGACATAGCAATTTAATCTATTTAGAGGAATGAATATAATTTGAAAACTTAATTTATTTCTAGACTAACATCTCAAAGTGTGGAGATCTTTTTTTAAATAGCTTTCTGGATTTTGAGACATACTTTCACTGGCTATGATTTATAAGAATCTGTGGTTTGTGGGGTATTGTCCCCAGGGCAAATAAGGCAGTCCCATGTCTTGCCTGCCCTGGGCTCAGGGCCCCACATTCTTTCAGTAGGCACATCTTCAGCTGAGTTTTGAGGTTATTCTGTACCATATCGGAGACACTTAAGAATTTCCCATTCCGTTTGCTCCTGGCTAGCATCCAGGTGAACCTGCTGTCCTCCTTCAGCCCTTCCTTGGTCCAGCAGGGAACTGCTTAGCTGTCAGGTCTATAGGCTGAGTTCATAGTGAGGGACTGTGCTTGTTGTGAAGGAGTCCACTCTTGGGGACCTAGAATGTGGCCTCAACAGTAGTCCTGGGGCTGGAATTCTGGTTCTACCACTAGGCAAAGGTGTTTAACAAAATTCACCTTCTTGGTGTATGTTGCCAATTTAGCAAAGCAGCCATCATTTTGAAGAGATACAATTCAGTACTTTTTAAAAAAGTGTTATTGAGATATAATTCACATATCACACAATTCACCCATTTAAAGTATACCATCTAGTGGTTTTTAGTATGTTTTCAGAGTTGTGCAACCATCACCACTATCAATTTTAGAACATTTTTTATCACCCAATAAAGAAACTTCTTAACCACAAGTAATCATTTTTCATTTTTCTCTCCTAACTTATTCTGCTGTCCCCCACCATATACCTCCTGGCCCCAGGCAATTGCTTGTCTAATATCTATCTCTGCATATTTGCCTATTCTGGTTTTTAGCTTTTTTTTTTTTCTTAGGGGAGACAGGGTCTGGCTCTGTCCCCCAGGCTGGAGTGCAGTGATACAATCACGGCTCACTGCAGTTTCAAACCCCTGGGCTTACATAATCCTCCTGCCTCACTCTCCCAAGTAGCTGGAACCACAGGTATGTGCCAGTGCTCCTGACTAATTTTTGTATTTTTTGTAGAGATGAGGTTTTGCCACATTGCCCAGGCTGGTCTCAAACTCTTGGGTCCAAGCAGTCTGGCCGCTTTAGCCTCCTAAAGTGCTAGGCTCACAGGCATGAGCCACCACACCCAGCAATTCTTTTTATCCAACTGTAATTATATATTCTTTACCACTGTCTCCCTTCTCCCCTGCTCCCAAACACCAAAGCATCTGTTAACCACCATTCTACTCTCTCCTGTGAGATTTTCTCTTTAAATTCTAAATGTGAGATGATGGCATTGTCTTTCTGTGCCCAGCTTATTTCGCTTAACAAAATGTTCTCCAGGGATTCAACCATATGGTTAAAAATGACAAAATTTTGTTGTTTTTGATAGCTGAATATTACTCCATTGTGTATATGTCCATTTTGTTGATCCATTCATCTGTTGATGGTCACTGAGGTTGCTTCCATATCTTTGCCATAGTGAATACTGTAGTGAACATGGCAGTGAAGATGTCTTTTTGATGTATTGGTTTCATTTCCTTTGGGGAAATACTCAGTAGTGGTATTGCTGGATCATATGGTAGTTCTATTTTTAATATTTTGAAGAACCTCCATACTGTTTGCCATAATGGGTGGACTAATTTACATTTCCTCCAACAGCATACAAAAGCTTCCATTTCTCCACATCCTTGCCAACGCTTATCTTTTGTTGTTTTTTAAACAAAGGTCCAAACAAAGCTAATCTTTTGTCTTTTTGGTAATGACCATTTTAACTGGTGTGAGGTGACTGAGGTGATATCGCATTGTGGTTTTGATTTTCACTTTCCTGATGATTAGTGATGTTGAACATTTTTTCATATTACCCTTTGACCATTTGCTTGTCTTCTTTTGAGAAGTCTATTCAGGTCTTTTGCTCATTTTTAAATAGGGCTATTTGTTTTCTTATTGTTAAGTTGTTTGGGTTCCTTATATATTTTGGATATTAACCTTTTTGTCAGATGTATAGTTTACAAATATAATATTTTCTCCTGACCTGTAGGTTGTCTCTTCACTCTGTTGGTTGTTTCCTTTGGTGTGCAGAAGCTTTTTAATTTGATGTAGTTTGATTTGCCCATTGTTTCCTGTGCTTTTGAAGTCTTGTTCATAAAATTCTTGCTCGTACAAACGTAATGAAGCATTTCCCCTGTGTTTCCTCTAGCAGTTTCATAGTTTCAGTTCTTCATTTATGTCTTTAATTCAGCTTGAGTTGGTTTATGTATATGGTGGGAGACAAGGGTTTAATTTCATTATTCTGCTTATGGATTATCAGTTTTCCCAGCAGTGTTTATTGAAAGACTGTCCTTTCTTTTCAATAAATGTGTGTTCTTGGCATCTTTGTTGAATATCAGCTGGCTGTAAATGTGTAGATTTATTCCTGGGTTCTCTGTTCTGTTCCATTGGTCTAGCTATCTGTTTTTATACCAGAATCATGCTGTTTTTTAACTTTAGTTTTATGGTATATTTTGAAGTCAGGTATTATGATGCCTCCAGCTTTGTTCTTTTTGCTCAAGATTGCTTTGGCTATTCAAGGTCTTTTGTGGTTACATACGAATTTTAGGATTTTTTTTCTCTTTCTGTGAAGAATGTCATTGGTATTTTGATAGGAATTGCGCTGAATCTGCAGATTGCTTTGGAGAGTATGAACACTTAAGAAATATTAATTCTTTCGATCTATGAACACAGGATAACTTTCCATTTATTTGTGTCTCCAGTTTCTTTCATCAGTGTTTAATAGTTTTTATCCTAGAAATTTTTCACCATGGTTCAATTTAGTCCTACATATTTTATTATTTTTTTGTAGCTATTGTAAATGGGATTTTCTTGATTTCTTTTTCAATTAGTTCACTATTAACGTATAGAAATGATACTGGTTTATGGCTGTAATCCCAGCACTTTGGGAGGCCAAGGCAGGTGGGTTGCTTGAGCTCAAGAATTTCAGACCAGCCTGGGCAACATGGCAAAACCCCTTCTCTACAAAAAATACAAAAGTTAGCCAGGTGCAGTGTTCCCAGCTACTTGGGAGGCTGAGGTGGGAGGATTGGTTGAGCCCAGCAGTTTGAGGCTGCAGTGAGCTGTGATTGCAACACTGTGCTTCAGCCTGGGCAACAGAATGAGATCTTGTCTCAAAAAAAAAAAAAAGAAATGATACTATTTTTTATGTGTTGGTTTTGTATCCTGAAACTTTACTGAATGTTTTTTAGTTCGAATAGTTTTTTGGTGGGGTCCTTAAAATTTTTCTATACTTACGATCATGTCATTTGTAAACAAGGACAGTTTAACTTGTTCTTTCCAATGTGGATGCCTCTTCTTTCTCTTGCCTAATTGCCTGATTACAGCACGTTCTTATTCTGTAAATGCTTAACGAACTAGAGAATGATTCTTGGGTAGTTAATATTCTCAATGTCAATAAACTCTTCCTTCTCTGAAAGCAGCTGTTTTCTTGGAGGTTTCAATTCTGCTTGGCACTTTGCAGCATTTCTAGTGGTACTGCTCCACATTTTACAGCTTTATGAAGAAGGTGTTTACTTTCTTTGAAATTACCTTGAGACATTTCAAATTGTGCAGAAGACATAGGCACAAAAGCAAATGTCTTTGAGTTTGCTCTAGCCACTTATGCATCATCTGGCTCTTGAATAGCTTTTAATTCTCACCTGAATTTGAGCAAAACTTTCATCTTCATATGTATCTGGAGAAAGAACTTTAATTGCTTGACAGTAATGACCAATCAATGTATTTAAAATAGTATCAATCAATCAATCAATAAAATAGTGTCATTTAGTAGGACAGTGTTTCTCTGGTTCGAGCAACAAATTCAACCCGTCCTCTGGGTTGTTCTTCGTTATCATCATCATCATTTGGTTACCAGTTCCTGAGTTATTTTCACCAGTGAGTTTTATTCCTTCAGACAGCTATTTTGAATTATCTCAGAAATATCATATATCTCTGCTTCCTTAGAGTCAGTCACTGGCACTTTGTTTGGTGACATCACGTTTCTCTGATTGTTCTTCATCCTTGTAGTTGTACATTGATATCTGTGCATTGAATATGTAGGTATTTATAAACAGTCTTTGCAGTCTGGCTTTGTCTGTGATTGTCCTTGTACAGTAGGTCTATCCAGAAACTCTAAGCTTACTGGTTTCTTTGGTCTTTAAGCCGGTGAGCGCCGCAGCCCTTGTAGTGCCAAATGGTGCCCTAAGCCCAGGTTCCCTGCAACCGGCTCTGTGATTTGTTTGTTGACTGCTGTGAGCCCCATCCCCGTTCTTTGTTTCTAATTTACACCTAGGAGGCTAAGCCCGCTGGCACCTGCAATGCTTCTAGTGGGAAAAGACCAGAGTGTGCCCCCTGTGAAGAGTCTCAGATAGTGGGGAAGGCAAGTGCCCACCTCCCGCTCTCTTTTTCCCACTGTAGAAACTGTGAATCCAGAGAAATTCTCCAAGGGCAGTGCTGTGTGGGTTACGGGAGGGTTGTCATGATCAAACAGAATCATTCTCTTTACCCTCTGATCATGGTTATTCTTGGCTCTGGCCCAGTGAGTTGTCACAGCTTCACTCCCAATTTCTGGCATATTCAGGGCAATAGTCTTGCCACTGGGTAGTTGCTAGTTGAATTTATGTGGTGGGGAGAAAAGTTAAGAACTCTCACTCCTCAGTTTTGCTGATGTCATTCTTGAATTCTGTACTTTAATATGGATTCTAATACGGAGGACCTAAAAGGTAGCTTCAGTTTTGGATTTTTAGAGCTTCTTCTAAGTACAGTTGATGAATCAAGAGATCAAAATGATATGCTATGACTAGAAATACCCTGAGATTATCAAGGAGATAAATTAGCCCACTTGGACAGTGCTGTTGGGAATGTGAATTGCTATCACTTAGCTGAAGTCTAATTTGGTATTTATTTTATATGGAAAGCCTGAAAAGTTGTGTGTCCCCTTTGACTCAATATTTATAGGAATTTACACAAAGGTTATAATCAAAGATGTTCTAGAACTTTTACACTGGAAAAACACAAAATATTCTAATTATGAATTAATTGGGGATTAGTTAAATAAACTATGGTTTGATATGCTCTAAAAATAATGTTACAGAAAAAAGTGTACTGATATGGCAAAATGTTTATGACTTACAGTTAAGTTAAAAAAGCAGGTTAGACGTTGGTATATACAGTATAATAGAGAAAGATCAGGATGGTATACACTGACATGTAAACCTGGGTATTTCTGAGTGTTTTTTTATTTCAATCTTTGTACATGTGTGTATTTTCTAAAAATTGTATTTACTATTTTTGTAATAAATTATTTTTAAGGGACTAAATAATAAATATTTGTTATTTGAGTGCCTTACATATTCACTTGGCAATTACAGTTTCCTGAACATTAGACTTCAGACTCTTCACAGCACATCCTTATTTTCATAAATAGAAAAATTTTTTATTTGTTACTATGATATTATACCAGGTTAGAATACTGGAGTCTCTATCAATAAGGTGGCACCACATGGCAGAATCATCTCTTTTTACCATGGGCCCAACATGGATGAGGATCAATCAGTGTCTGTAACAGTCTTTGCCAGTTATTAAGTTCTAGGCCAAGGGATCCTGGGAGAGACCAGCCACGCAGAAGACTTCATGGATCACTGGGCAGTAAGGAAGATGACCCTATGGGTAGCACAAGAAAATGTAGCTACCTTCCTGGAATCTAGGTCCTATATGCCTGTGGCACCAAATGAACCAATCTTGTAACTATATCCAGCATGTGTAGCTTGGAAAGATGCTGAATTCCACACCCTAAGACCTGGGGATGGATTTTGGCTTCTTCCAGCATCATAAGAGAAACTTGAAACAGTTTCTCTAACAGTGAGTAAACATGCTGACCACCTGTGATGGTTGTAATGAAAGAAAATAGCATTATTCATTGGCAGGTTTCTAAATTGGGAAGTGTAAAATATGAGCATTTATAAGCGGTCTTAGTCTGTGTTGCGTGTCTATACCTGATTCCCACAGACTGAGTCCTTTATAAAGAAAAGAGAGTTCTTAAGGTGTTGGGTGCTAGGATGTCCAAAGTAAGGTAAGGGGATGCCTCTGGTGAAGGCCTCCTTGCTGTATTGTCCCCTGGCAGAAGGGCACAAGGCAGAAGAAGGTGCAGGAGACAAAAAGGAGGCAAGAGGGGCGGACTGCCTTCGATAACAACCTGTTCTCAATAACTAACCTATTCTCACGGTAGCAACATTAAGCCATCATGAGAGCAGAGCCTGCGTGACCTCATCACTTCTCACCAGACCCTACCTCCTAACACTGCTGCAGAGGACCAAGCTTCCAACATAAGAATTTAGGGGACACATTCAAACCATAGCATAAGCCGTACAAAACAGAACAAGCAAAAATTGGCTTTTTTTCTCTAAACAGGAGCTGCCAGTTCACAGCAGCACACGGTGCAGACTGGGTGGCTTCCATGGCTCTTCTGAGGCTCACAGAGGTTTAGTTGTCATGTCTCAGCACACCTTGTCATCATCCAGTGACCCTAGGGCTCAAGCCCTGTGACCAGACAGCCCTGCATTTCTAAACTCATGCTATTTAAAAATTTAAAGGAATCTACATATATACACTGTAACCACTTTTTACCATACTAGTTTCAATTTAAAATTATCTGTTATCTTCCTTACTGAGAGAAAATTCTAGTGAAGTCTTCTTGGGGAGGATCCTCCCCTTACAGGGGAAGAAAAACAGATAAGCAGACAGAAGTGAGAATCAGAACTGAGTGGAGGGCATCTGCCTTGTATTTTTGTACTTTTCTCTGTTCACTTCTTTCACTGTTTGCAAATAAACCCTGCCAAGAAGGTAGAGGACATAAGGAGACCTCATGAGGGAAGTGCCTGATGGGAGGCGGGACCTCCTCATGAACACTTCACCTAGTTCATATTTGGCCTTCCCAAAGCAGCTCCTACCTGGATCTTCACCAGTTTTTGGAGCATGCAGTCTTAAATCTAGAAATAAATGCCCAGGATGATTCTTAGATGTTTGGTTGCTTACCTGTCCTAAATGACAGGTGGACCTCCCTTCACACTGGACAAGTGTGAAATAACCAGGAGAAACAGTGGTGCTCCAGCTCAGCCCCATGGGGAAGCTGAGAGGGACCATGCCCAGGGACCATGGGACTTGTCCTGGCTCTGCCCTGGCATGTACCATCATATGATCTGGGCTCAGATAAGTAGCAATGCTTTCCTAAGAGAATTCTATTCATACTTTATGAAATATCAGTTCTTGATATCAAATAATATTGTTACTCAGCGTGGAGTAACCACTCCAGATGAAAGAACAGACTTAATTGAAAGCAAGGTGAGTGGGCGGGGGTGAGAAAGCTGAGATGATGTGGATAATTGTATACTACTCAAAATATTTGCTTCTGAACCTAATTTATTACCCCATATAGTATGTGTGTTGTGCTTTTCTTAACAATTGCATTGGAACAAGGTAAATGCAATGGTGATTATGGTAATTCCCTATTTGTAATGTATTTTTGGGAGGGAAAAATTAAACTGATCACCAAACTCTGTAGTGCTGAAAGATGATTCCTACTGTGATGATCGCATTCCTTCAGTAGAATTGCTGCATGTGACTTTGCAGAGAAAGAACAATTAGGGCACAGTTATATTCCCCTATGCTCCAAGTGGCCAAAGGACCCAAGGCATTTGGGGGGCAGCCTATCAAGGTGTTTAAATATCAAGCCATGGATATTTAATTTTATTTTGAAGCCAATGGAAAACGTGGAAGACTATAAAAGAGAGGTGCCATTTACAATTTAAATTACCGAGGATTTATATAAGACAGAGTACCTACTTTAGTCCCAGATGTAGCAAATTTGTCTTTTCTAACTTGACAATGGCTTTAAAAGTGTCCCATGATGCCCTTCCACTGCAAATTACAGGGAGGGCACCTGGCTATTTTTCACAAAATCATGATACTTTAATAACTATATTGTTTTTCTTGAGTGGAGCTACTATTGAGCCTCACAGATGATTGACACATTTTCCCCTGCAAATTAACATCACTTAGGACATATTCATCTCAGAGGAATGGGCCCAGGAGTATGTTGGGGTGAGGGGAGGCTAAGTCCCCAGAGTTTTTCTGGGCAGGAGATTTGTTTCTCAGGGGGTGCTTATGATTGGCTGGTTGTCCCAAGATGCTAATAGAGGCAGGGAAGGCTCACTGCTCCAGCCCATGGGGCGGAGCAAGGCCAGTCCCTCTTGCTTTAGGATCCTTATGTGGGCTTTCTACCTGTGCTCATTTGCCCAGAGCCATCCTGATTGGGTTAATGATCAGCAGCCTCATGGGAGCAATCTGCTTGCAACTGGAGTGGAGGGGGCTGATAGCAGCCTTTCCCCTGCTCTTCTTGGTGCAGCCCGCTCCGGGGACCAGATCAAAGGATGGTAAGTTTGACATTCTACCAAGATCTTTTCAATTTTTCTTTCTTTTTGCCACAATTAATTACAAAAATTTATCAATCACTCTGTTTGATTCTGTGAGTGTGATGGGATCCAGAGTGTGGGCTGGGAGTGGGGATGGGCTGTTAATAAAAAAGATGTAGACTATCTAAAGGCAGATGAGTAGAGGTCCACAAGCTGCCTCAAGGAACAGAATGAAAATGACAGTGACTGGCAGTCTTGCTAGGAAGGGACGTGTCAGCCTGTGCAAAGACTAATCCTGGCCGGCCAGGTGCTTTTCCAGGAAGCTCCATTTGGAGATGAGAAACTGAGGTAGGCAGATCATGAGATAATGATGATCAGAACCTGGGCTTGCATTGAGACCTGAGAAACAAAGTTGGTTACTCATGATAACCAACATTCTAGTGTTAATTTTTCTTATATATTTTATGTATATACTTGTCTGTGTTGCAAATGTAGTATTTCCCCAAATCTGAAACCTAATCTCATTAAATGTCATCTATTACATCTTCAAGTATGAGGATCCATGTGAGAACAATTGCTGAGGTTTCCATCTGAGGAAGAACCCCATGCTGTTGAAACTGCAACTCTGTGCCTTTTTACAGTGTGACCTGTGTAAACACCCATGTTTGCTTTTCTACTTTGACTATTGAAAGTCTTTGGGCAGTGCTACCTACTTTCAGCTATCCATTCTGAACTATGTACATGTTAAGCCCCTTAAATCTGTGGAGCAAGGCGGAGGTTGACTAAGTGAACTATTATGTAAGTAGCAGTAAAACTAAGTATTAAACGTAAACTACAGAATGTGTGGCTTAAAAAACAAATTCTAAGGAGGTGGCTTTTGTTTAAAACAACAAAGACCAAGGGAAAGATCTCCCAGGACCTCTTCCAACCAGGAGTTTCTGTTCTTGCACATTGATTTCATTCAAAGAGAAACAATTTTTCCTTTGCTTTTTCCTTTCATCAAGGTCTGAAGGAGAGTCAAAATCCTGATCGAGTCTTTGATGGTGTCTAAATGAGGAGCTTAGTGATTTCTTAAAATGGGCCATGCTTAGAAGCCATTTACCTAATTTTATTCAGAATATTTTTACTTAAAGCAGTTTTTAAAATGCCACACTTTCCAGTTTGCTTGGCTGCATCCATGTCTCACCTTAGTGGCACACCCCTCCGTCCTCGGGAGGGAAGCAGTGAGTTGGGCTCTGTATTGTGCTCCCTGTTGTACCAATGTAGTGCTCAGCAAACCCCAGGTCGAGAAATACGGCCCAAGAATGTAAATGAACTAGGAACCCATCCCTTGTCTGGATGCAGCTGCTCTAAGGACGCAATGCTGGCCACACTGTCCAGAAAAAGAGGCGAGGCTGCCCAGCCCTGTGCTGGCCACGAGGGTGCTCTGCAATGATGGAAACATTCTATAGTTTGTATCTTGGCTACTGAGCCCTTGAAATGTGGCTAATGATGGAGAAGCTAATTATTAACTCTATTTAATTTTAAGTAATTAAGCTCCAGTAGCTGAGAATGGCTCCCGTGTAGGGCGTTATAGGCATAGGTCTTCCCTCAGTTATGTCACTTTCTTTGCTCCTCATTTCTTGGCATCTTTGGTTAGCCCTGCTGGCTTCAAAGACATTACAAATTTTAAGTGTAGGCCCTATTCTCAGAATGTCCAGCCCCACAGGGAAGGAACAGGCAGCAGCAAAGTCAGAGCATCCAGGTGTGCATGTGGGTATGGATGCCAGCCCAGCAGGCAGGGTCATGCAGGTGTCTTTACCCAGTGGACTCTGTTTAGGTTTGACAGGAAAGTGTCAGAGCAAATCACAGGGGCTTCAGTTTGTTTAGGAACTGCAGTTTGCAGTTGATCCTTTCCTTGGTCACAAGTGCATTTGAAAGCATATTGCTAATGAAACCGGAAAGTATGCATTTCCTCCAAATCTGAGATTTACCCACAGCAAACACAGTGGGGACAAAGCCAGAGGCACTGACAAGGCAGTGTGAGAAGAGCAGAGGTGGCAGCAAGCCCCAGGAAGGACAGGTGTGTTAGTCAACAGCAGGCCCCTTTACCCCCGACGGGGCTCTGGTTACTCATCCCATCTGCAGCAAAGTTCCAGATAACACAGGATCCAAGGCCAGACCCCCCATAGCTTGGATCCTCATTGTTCAAAAGGTCCCTGTTCCCATCTGAGAAGGAGCTTCTGCCTAAAACCATTCCCACTCTTCTTGGTATCATTCTCTTCAGAGTAGAGAGAAAAATTATCCAGTTTTCTGAGTAAAACAGTTAAGTTTTTAAAAAATCTCTATGAAGGTTTAAATGTTGGTATAAAGAGGTAAGGCAACTAACAAGTGCTTTAAAAATAAAAGAGGAAATGTTTCATAATGGAGAGAACTCAGTCTGACCTGCCAGTTGCAAACAAGGAGAGGTGCAGGAGGTTCAGACCAGCTCATTCCTAGCCTCCGCCAGGAGAAACTGGGCATCTAGTGTGTGCCTTACTGGCCTTCCTTATGAATACTCTTCTGGAAGGTATCCTGTTCCCCGATGCAGTTGTGGGCCGTTAAAGCTTTTTTGTTTTTTTTTTTGAGATGGAGTCTTGCACTGTTGCCCGAGGCTGGAGTGCAGTGGCATGATTTCAGCTCACTGCAGTCTCCGCCTGCTGGGTTCAAGCAATCTTCCTGCCTCAGCCTCCCGAGTTGCTGGGACTATAGGCGTGCACCACTACGCCCAGCTAATTTTTTTGTATTTTTAGTAGAGACGGGGTTTCGTCATATTGGCCTGGGTGGTCTTGATCTCCTGACCTCATGATCCGCCCGCCTCGGCTTCCCAAAGTGCTGGGATTACAGGCGTGAGCCACTGCGCCCGGCCTAGTTACAGCTTTTTATTCTCAGACCTCTCTCAGCTTCCTTGTACAGTCTCTCCCTTGAGTAGTGATCTGTTTCAGGCAGCCACAAGGATCCCTACCTAAAACACACTTTATTTTGTTTTTGAGACAAAGTCTCCCTGTATTGCCCAGGCTGGAGTGCAGTGGTGCAATCTCAACTCACTGCAGCCTCTGTCTTCTGGATTCAAGCAATTCTTCTCAGCCTCCTGAGTAACTGGGATTACAGGCATGCACCACCACACCTGGCTAATTTTTGTATATTTAGTAGAGATGGGGTTTTGCCATGATGATCAGGCTGGTCTCAAACTCCTGGCCTCAAGTGATCCACCTATCTCAGCCTTCCAAAGTGCTGGGATTACAGGCATGAGCCATCATGCCTGGCAAAAGCACACTTCTTAGGAAGGAATTTGTCTGACAGTGTTAGGAAAACAAAAGCTGTTTCTGAGTAGGAAAATGTTATTGGAGTTTGTTTTTTTCCCTCTGTTTTATATATGTCCTGATAAGAGGTCGCAAGTACAGAAGCTGGAGGCATTAAGTTCTATTTCTTTGTCTTCCAGAGGCTGTAGAAAGAAGCTGGTCTGCTGACTGGGTTACTCATGACCAGCTTGCACAGGACATGACCGAGAAGGCAGCCAAAAACATTTCTGATGACCAGGAAAGGTGAGTTAGCACTGTTCTCAGAGGGTTTGGTAAGATTGATTTTAAAGTATGCATTCAGAAATTTTCTTTCAAAAGTCATAACCTCTAGGACATGGGCTGTCTCTGGCACGGGTGGAGAGCCTGTACCAGGAGGGTGCAGTTGGCTGGCAGGGTCAGTTCAGAGGTTGGAGTTGGTGATGAGAATGAATTTTTTTTTTTTTCCTGAAGGCTTTTTAAAAGACTCCTCCAAGCAGGTGCCTTTAGCCATGAAAAGTGATGATTGCTCTTCCTGCAAATGCAGGATATCTTTCAGGTTCCAGGACTTTCTGCTGCCTCGCAGGAGACAAAGTTAAGCTGTCTGCTTCTCTGCCAGGTCCCTTGCATGGAACCCAGGAGAAACCCAGCACAGAAAGAGATCATGGGGTCTCGGGCCAGGGGTTTTATTTCTAAACCCTCTTCGCCATGCTCTGCACACGCCAGCACCCGTGTGTTGTTGAGGCTGGGTAACTGTGAGCTCTGCTGTTGGCTGTCTCATGGCAGTGTGACGTGGTACAAACCTCCATGCCCCCTTTCCTGGGCATGGGGCCAGCAAGGTGACCTGCCTGTGGGATGTGGTAAGGACCCACGTAGGGTCCCTGCTGTCCCCTGGCCTGGCGTGATGGGAGCCTGTGATTACAGATCTTGTCCAGTCGGGTACCCCACTGCTGCAGGTCACTTCACCTCCTCACCCCAAGATTTCTCCTCCCGAAAATCTGAGTACCCCCGTTGTCACATCTGTAAACTCCATTGGGTCATTATAAAGATCAGTATCCTTAATGAACGCTTGCTGTCAGCATTGCTGCCTTTGTTAGCTTACTGTCTTTGTGTCGTCACCATCATTTTATCAAAGAAACGCAAAGCAAACCACAATGAGAAAGTTAGGCTGCAAGTGTTGACAGGGCTGGCCACATTCATGCTGAGAAATTTCTTTGCCTTGTGTCACTGCTGCCAAACATTGTCTGATTTTGTCTACAATCCCCCGCCCCCAGCTTTTTTTTTGTTACCTCATTTTTCTTTTATTCCAAATGTCTGTGTTCCTGCAGACTCCTAGAGTCTCGATGTTTGCCCAATTTGACCTTCACTCCTATCAGTTGGGGAATTGCAGTGAGTTAGCCCTTTATCCTCAGAAAGGGAAGAAAAGCTGAGGAGTGGAAGTCGCTGACTTGATGTATTTTCCCCTGTGTATTTCTGCATCTTCTGCTTGCAGACCAACTAGTTCATGCATGCGCTAGCCATTGTGACTGGTGTCCAGGCCCCATTTCTGAAGTCATAGCCTTTTGGGGTTTCCTGAGTCACCTAAAGCAAGACAGTGGCTGGTCTTGTTCATAGAAACAGAAGAGGTTTTCTTGACTCTCCTGTACCCCTCATTTCATGCAGTTAGGTCTATAGTGTCTGTGTGTGTGTATGTGTGTGGTGTAGGACACGTGCGTGTAGTGTATGGTGTGTGTGGTGTGTGTGATGTGAGTGTATGTGTGTGTGGTGTGTATGAGTGTAGTGTGTGTATTGTGTATGATGCTTTGTGGTACATGTGTGTGAGGTATGTGTGGTGTGTGGTGTGTGTACTGTGTGTATGTTGTGTGTGATGCTGTGTGGTGTGTGTGGTGTGAGTGTGTAGTGTGTATATTGTGTGTGATGCTGTGGTGTGTGTGTGGTATGAGTGTAAGTGTGGTATTACTATGTGGTATGTGTGGTGTGAGTGTGTAGTGTGTATGTTGTGTGTGACGCTGTGTGGTGTGGTGTATATGGTGTGTGTGTGGTGTGTGTGTGTGGTGTGTGAGTGTGTGATGTGAATGTGAGTGTGACCTTTCGTCTTCTCCCAGTCTCATCTTCTTCGGCCTGAGACCCCCACAATGCATTTCCAGCCTGAATGGTTTGTATTTACATTTCCTGGTCTCTAAAACTCACCCAGCAGCAAACTTAGCAGAGTCCCTTGAGGATATTATAGTGCCTCCATCTTACCTTGGAGATGGTGGTGGTGGAGTAGTTGGAATCCTATTCAAGAACCTTGATAAGTCGAATCCCTAGAGTGACAAGGCCTGGTCTAACCACTTAATTGGGGCAGTAAAAAGAACACAGGAAAAGCCATCATGACGCAAATGCCTGTCCAAGGTGATTTCCATCTGAGGGCCTGATGTCAGAGCCCAGCGTTGAACACCAAGAAAGACCATCATTTTTCTGCTTCCCTGCCTAGTTCACTTTAAATCTGTTTGAATATGAGGTCTCTGCAGCTTCCAGCTGTCAATATTTCATTTGTTGAAGTTGGTCAGCAAACTGTCCTTCTTCATCCTGACTTGCTGATGAGGAAGTGTCTGCGCCTGGTGCGCTGAGGTGGACCAGCCCCAGAGCCTGCTCCAGCCCTCCCTGCCCCTGCCTTTATAACCAGGAGCCCCTGGTCAGAGTGGGTGAAATGGTTCAAGATAAGACTTCAGCTCCAATGCTCTCATCTTCCAACTGCTCAAAAACACTCACTTTTTAAATATTTTATTTTATTTTATTTTTACTTTAAGTTCTGGGACACGTGCAGAACGCGCAGGTTTGTTTCATAGATATACATGTGCCATGGTGGTTTGCTGCACCTATCAACCCATCATCTAGGTTATAAACCTAATCTAGGTTATTTGTCCTACTGCTCTCCGTCCCCTAGCCCCCCACCACACAACAGGCCCCAAAAAAACACTCACTCTTAAGGGATTCTAAGAGATCTGTGGTGTAATTCAAACAAATGGCTCTCAACTAGTTCCCTTAAGGCACATGATGCCTCAGAGCCTATGTTTGAGCCATCAGTATCATCCTGTTCCCCAGCAGTCACAGTTAACTAAGAGGAAGCCAGGTGCCTCTGTGAAAATGCTGCTGATTCTGTGCCAGGGCCTGGGGGCCTGCCTTCTCACAACACCAGGAAAAAGAGCCTGCCTTGTATTTAAATCATCTCCCCCTTCCATGTTTCTATTTGAAAAGATTTCTGACATCTCAAGGAAAATGAGCTTTGCAGTGTCGTCCTTGGCACCTCTGTGAGTGGAGGACACACCTGTTAGGAATGTGCTTCTCACCTTCTGAGGCAGAAAGCTGCTTCTCAAGGGCCAACTATATTCCAGGAATCAGGGCTGGTGTTTTCTGTGTGTAGCACTTGGAAGTTATCCCATTGTGGGTGCATCTGGGAGGGCCTTGAAACTTGGTGGGTGCCAGGGCTATCTCACTTTGTGTGGGCCCCAGAGTGGTGGGCAGTCTTGTAGCCGTGGGCTATGCAGCGCTTGTGGTGGACAGAGATTAGGTTGGTCCTTTTCTCAATTTTATTTCCCTCCAGATCACTGCAGAAATCCTCTAGGTCTGATCTGGTCTGATCTGTATGATTCCAAAGTTGTCCCCTTTTCTATTTTTTTTCATTTTCTCATTTCTCTGGCGTTTGGAAGACAAGCGTAGTTGAGAGTAGACAAGGAAATCCTTGGAATTATTCAACAGTTTGAGGCCTTTGACTTAGTGACCATCTTCATCTTCAAAATACAGCTTTGCACCTCCCCAAAACTTTCCTCAACTATAAAGTGTCCTCGTCTGCCCTCTGGTGGCGGCTTCTTGGGCATCAAGAACCAGGTTTGTAAAAGTTGAGTGAAACTATCCACAGTTTTATCTTTGTAGAAAGCTTGTTTAAGATAAAATGATATCCTCTAGACTTTATAGACTACCAAAACAAGTTTAAAAAAGAGAGAGAGAGAGTTTTAGAGCTGAATGCATTTTTTCAAGGGAAAGGTAGAACCCAGCATCTAAGAACAAGGCAAACACCCTTAGCAGCTGGTTACCAAGCATTTATCTAATACAGGGTGGCCCTTCTGGAGTGACAGTCCTGGCAGCATCCCTATGAAGTAGGTCTGTGTCATTCCCATCATACAGAGAAGGAGACTGACACAGAGAGGCAAGGTGACTGCCTGTGTCTAGAAGAGATGGAGATAGAGCCTGCCTTTCTCCTTGGCACAGTAGCCTACATGGAGCTGGGAACGTGGCAGTGGTTCCCACTGCCCTGTTGCTGGGAATGGGCATGGAGGAAAAACCCAAATCACATCATCCATTTCCAGCTGAGTCAAGACCAGAACCCAGAAAACCCACACCTTAGTTCAGGACCATTTCACTCACTATACTTGATCTTTCTTAAGTCGACTGGTGCCAGACACAGATACCTCAGGACCCAAGGAGCTACAGCCTGAAGGGGAGTGACCAGGGGCCAGATGATGACCCACGATGATCTCTGCTGACAAATATGAGAGCAGCAGACAGCTGTCAAGGCCTAGGGAGTCCAGAGGGAAAGCCACCAGCTGTGCCAAGGGGCAGAGCTCTGGGGCTGACTTCAGCTGCAGCTTGAACTCTGGAGGCACACCTGTAGAGAGCTTTGAAGAAAGGTGCTGTAGAATTGGCATCGGCCTTGGATGTGCTGAGAACCAGGTGTAAACGTTGGCTCTGCTTCTCACTGATGGTGTGAGCTTTGCCGAGCTACCTTGTTTCGCTGGGCCTCCATGATCCCATCTGCATTAGACTGTTCTTGCATTGCTATAAAGAAGTACCTAAGACTGAGAAAGGAGGTTTAATTGGCTCGCGGTTCTGCAGGCTGTACAGGAAGCATAATGCTGGTATCTGCTACTGGAGAAGCCTCAGGACGCTTTCAGTCAAGGTGGAAGATGAAGGGGGAGCAGGTGCACCACATGGAGACAGCAGGAGCAAGAGGAGGGGAGGAGATGCCACACACTTTTAAATGACCGGATCTTGAAGAACTCACCAAGACAGCACCAAACCGTGAAAGATCTGCCTCCGTGATTCAAACACCGCCCACCAGGCCTCACCCGTTGCATTGGGGATTTCGATTCAACATGAGATTTGCACAGGGACAAATATCCAAACGATATCAGCATCTTAAAGAGTAACTGCACAGAACCTCTCAAGTCTGTTGTGGAGATGAACGAAGAGGATGCCGTGCAGGGCCCTCTCTGCGTCTGTGCTGGGGTCTCTCCCCAGGGCCGTGGGTTTCGTGCTGTTCCTTTCTGCAGCATGCCAGATCCCCACAGGCTGGAGGAACGTGCTCTCATGGCTGCGGGTGAGCAGCAGGAATGGGGACGGTGAGGCAGGAAGAGAGGAGGAGGAAGAGGAGCCCTGGAGGACGCCAGGCCTTGCCTTGTAAGGTCAGCTCTATGCATCTGGGCAGGAAGCCCTGGAAGGAGCAGGAAGAGGGATGGGTCTATTCGGAGGCCGTTTTAGTAGTCAGATGGGAACTATATTTTGGCTAATCTTCCAAAACAGACCTTGAGTTTGGGAATTATGAAGTGAAAAAACTATAGATGCAAGTTGTTTTTTGTTCATATGGCAGCCGATTGTGTACTTAATAAATCTGTGGCAGAAATATGGATATGGATGGAAGAGTGGTCACAGGATGGCTATGATTAAATGGTTATACTTAATTTCATTTTCCTCTGGTTATTTTCTTTCCCTAGGTGTCTCCAGGCTGCCTGCTGCCTTTCCTTTTGTGGTGAAATGCCTGTGAGCACTGACAAGAGCTGGGGTCTTCGTCTGTGCAGCTGTAGCCCTCCTGGAGGTGGAGTGTGGGTTGGTAAGGCCTTGGGGAATGAGGCATGGCTGCCATTATAAGAATGTTGCTTTATTTCTCTGATATAAAGAGGACATCTTCCACATGGGAATTTCATTTTCTGCTTTTAAGAAACAGAAGGAAGATCAGAGTGATTTTAAACCTGCTGTTTTGCAAGGGCCTCTAACTTAAATACTCAACATGCCAGGGTGGTATAGTTTTCACTTCTTCACTGGGGCCCACCCCTGACTTTCTGCTTTAGGAAGTCTGGGATGAGGCTGAGGAACTCTGGGGGCCCCACTTTGAGAACCACTGAGACTACAGTGGGGCCTCCCAGCACCCAGTGAAGGGGATACTTAGGTTAAAGCAGGTATCTGCATGGCCACAGGTGTGGGCTTTTTAATTTTTTAAATGAAAATTCTAAAGTGTTGCCTGAAACATAATTGCCAGTATTCCTTTAAGTAGAAGGAATTTTTGAGTTTTGAACTTACGCTACACATTTGTTAGATCTGAGAAACTAATTTTTAAAAATAAAATTTTTAATTTTTTTTTTAATTTCTAAAGAGTTAAATGGAGATTTAAATGGAGCGCGCGCGTGTGTGTGTGTGTGTGTGTGTGTGAGGAGGTGGGTGTGTGCCTGGCATCGATGTTGAAACAATGCAGTGCCAACTCTTTTGCAGTTCTTATGTTAAGATCATGTGGAATTGTTAGCTAAATGCAGGGTTTTGCCTGACGTCCTGCTGCCGCTGCTGACACAGAAAGCATAACCATCACTGAGACAGCGAGGATTGCCAGGGAAAAGAAACTTTTATCAGGTGATGCAGATGAGGAGAAGGGAGATAAAGCCTCATATGTCTCCCCAAACTGACTAAAACTGGGGGATTTATATAGCAGAAAAGG
>PVKP010006628.1:0-81848 GCA_004027715.1 Plecturocebus donacophilus | reverse complement strand
TAAATCGTTCTACTATAAGGACACATGCACACGAATGTTCATTGCAGCACAGTTTACAATAGCAAAGACCTGGAACCAACCCAAATGCCCATCAATGATAGACTGGACAGGGAAAATGTGGTACATATACACCATGGAATATTATGCAGCCATCAAAAACGATGAGTTTGTGTCCTTTGTAGGGACATGGATGAACCTGCAAACCATCATTCTCAGCAAACTGACACAAGAACACAAAATCAAACACCGCATGTTCTCACTCATAGGCGGGTGTTGAACAATGAGAACACATGGACACAGGGAGGGGAGCACTATACGCTGGGGTACGTTGGGGGAAAATACGGGAGGGACAGTGGTGGGGGAGGGACAGTGGGGGGTGGGGAGCTGCGGGGAGATAGCATGGGGAGAAATGCCAGATATAGGTGAAGGGGAGGAAGGCAACAAATTACACTGCCACGTGTGTACCTATGCAACAATATTGTATGTTCTTCACATGTACCCCAAAACCTAAAATGCAATAAAAAAAATAAATAAATAAATAAATAAATAAATAAATAAAAATAAATAAATAAAAAAATAAAACCCAACTCCTTAACATGATCTACAAAGTCCCAGTTCAGTTATGCCTGACTTTCTCTCCAAAACACTCTGTCTACACACTGTTCCTCAGCTCCCCGCCCTCTTTCTAGTGTTCGAATACGTAGTCTTTACATTTCTGTCACCTCTGCCTAGAATGCTCTTCCTCCACATATTTCCATGGCTGACTCCTTCTTGTTCACCAATTCGTTCAACAACTATTGCTGAGCCATTATCAGGTTTCTTCTCAAGTGTCAGCCCACTCCAAGGATTCTTTCCTGACCACCATCTAATGTTGTCATGGTAGCAAATTGCAGTGCCTACCACTATCTCCCATTTCCTCTTTTAAGAATGTTTTCTGCCTTATCACATTACAATATAAGCTAAGAGCAGAGAGGAATGGAGAGTGTTGGGTGAATGTGTGTTGGATGAATGGAGAGTGAAAGGGAAGCAGTTCACAGATAGCATTCTCAAAAATAACTGTAGAATATTGAAGCTAATGGAAGCTCCTCTTCTCCCCAACTCAGTTGATAAAAATGAGGCTCAAAAAATAAAATGACGGGGCCAAGTTCATGGTCACCAGCAGAAATGAGGCCCGAACCCAAGCTCATGACTTTTAATCCTGGTATACTGCATTGCCTACAAGAACAAAGGACAACATCTTATTCCATGTAAACTAGTTCCTAAGTATTGGATGTTGGACATTAGGAATTGATTCATCCTGGGGAAGTCCCCCCTCATGCCATGAAGTCTGACAACACATCAAGAGAGGATATGAGATGGGAATCATTTCTGGGTCCCCCAAATCATCCCTGACCTTGGTCCAGAGGAAAAGAAGGATGCTTAAAGGGTAAATAGGAACAAAGATGATGCTCTGTCCATCTTCCATTCTCCAAAGAGAAGAAAGCGAAGCATCATGGCAGGAGCCATTTCCCTGGGCTCAAGGGCCTGAGGTCTACCAAGAGCTCATGCTCTACCAGGTGCAGGCCCCGTCTCACATGTTTCGTTTGGGTGAGAATCAGGTTGTACCACAATGCGGGCCTTGGGGCCAGTTGCGTAATTGGATGTGTAATCAGTACCTTAGAGAACTTCAGCCAAAAGCACTCCTGACACCACTTCAAACTTGCTGAATCATCTCCAAACCCCATGACTGGATGATTCACTGGTCTCCTCTGGGTTCATGACTATCAGGTGCCAACCCAGAAATGAGAACTAAATTCTAAGAGGACAGATCTTCTAATTGGAACTCTGGCTTTTCCAGTACTTCAACCTAATCATTCTCTGAGTTTCCAAAGAGTGAAGGAAGCCATGTTGGTCTTTTCCTCCTCAATCTGAATAAATGAAAAAAGATAACCAGGGACCAATTCGAAAAGACAGGGAGCTAATATTTGGGATGAAGTCAACCTGGAATTATAAAAACCATATATATCTACAATCCCTTGTCACAAATCCAAAATCCAAAAAGCTCCAAAAGGCAAGTTTTGGCTTATGTGTTTATTTTTGCACACTTGCAGTAAATTCACTTGGCAGCAAAGCCAGACAGCAAAAACTGACATAGGACTATTTGTAGTTTTAATTTATCCTACTTCAGATGCATACTTATGAATCTGATGCAGAAATACTATTGTGTGATTATGAAGTGATGAATCAAATCCCAATGGGGCATTGCATAATATACATTACATTGTGTATCTCATTACCTCTATAAAATCTGAAAAATTCTTAATACCCAAACACTTCTTGTTTCTAAGATTTCAGGTTAGGACAGTGAACCTGTAATTTTTCACTTATTTTACTTAATCTTTGCAAAACCCAGGATGGGCAGTATTGTCTCCAACTAACATATGAATAAAGTGAGGCTTACAGAAATTAAATTACCTAAGTCCACAAGAAATTAGTGTCAAAAATGGAATTAGGGGCCAGGCACGGTGGCTCATGCCTTAATCCCAGCACTTTGGGAGGTCAAGGCGGGCAGACCACAAGGTCAGGAGTTCGAGACTAACCTGGCCAACATAGTAAAACCCTGCCTGTATTAAAAATATTTAAAAAAAAAAAATTAGCCGGGCATGGTGGCAGGTGCCTATAATCCCAGCTACTTGGGAGGCTGAGGCAGGAGAATCACTTGAACCGGAGGTGGAGGTTGCAATGAGCCACAATCACGTCACTGCACTCCAGCCTAGATGACAGTGCAAAACTTCATCTCAAAAAAAGAAAAAAAATGGAATTAGAACCCAAGCATAGTAGCCAATCATCATTTTCCCTACTGGCCTTCCATGCCCCTGTTTTTTTGTAACAGCACCTCAGTTTTGCTTTAGAAAACTACCTGCATCTCTCTTCCTGCTTGCAGACTTGGTAGGCCCTACTTTCCCCTTGGCAAGGGAAGGGCACATGCTCTAAACTAAGTCAAGTCCCTGAGAAAGTTCTAGGTGTTGAGTGCTGCCTGGATATTCTGAGGCCAGACTCTACAGCTTGCACTTAAGAGTCTAGAACTACCCTTATCCTTCCAATAAACTCCTTTCTTGTATACACTGGGCAGAGATGGTTTCTTTTGCTTTCAGACAAAGAATCCTGACTGAGATACCATATTATACACACAGCATGTGTGCATTAGACTAAATAGACAGATAAATAGATATTATACACATACACACACACACACACACACACACACACACACAGAAAGTGCTTAAAATGGAATATGGAACCTAAAAAACTTTATATTTCAGAATTTCTGTGAACATTAAAGATAAATAATGCAAAGTATGTAGCACCCAGTAGCTCATATTCCTAAGTGATACTCTTCCACCTCCCTGTCTTCCTAGCTATACACCATCTTCCCACCACACTTCCATACATGATATTTTTTCTTTTTTTTCCCAATTGCGTTTTTACATACAAGTTGACCTTCCACTTAGCTTACCCTCATATCTATATGTATTTATGCATAAGTACTTTTTAGCTCTAAGAATAATATTAAGGCTTAAAGATGAATCCATATAGCTGGCCATGGACTTCAACACCCAAGCTGACATGTACACTGGCTTTGGGATCTATGTTCTTGGGACATCCAAAGTTTTTGCATCTCCCTCACACCTGAAGTTTATTTTGCAGACTCTCAGCCAATGGTGTACAAAACCAGTCAAAACATAAACAGTGCTTGGAGTAGTTGAAATGTTTTTGGAAACATTTTGAGAGTATATATAATAAATATACAAAGTAGAAAAGTAATTGTAGAGAATTTGGAAAATATAAAACAGTTCAGTAAAGAAAACTATCATAATCTCACTCCAGAGATAATTACTCAACATTTTGGTTTATCTCTTTATGCTTCATTGTCTCTATCATATTTCATCATCCAGATATATGAAGTAATATTAATAATTAATATATAAAGTATCTATTATAAATTCATTATGTAATATATTAAATACTAATATATAAAGTATCTATTAAGAGATTATATGTAAAGCATTTGTAAGCATTGTATCATTTAATCTTTATAACAACCCTATCGGGTGATGTATTCATTATCTACTGGTGCATAGAAGATTACTACAAAATTTAATGGCTTAAAACAATACACATTTATTATTTTGCATAGTTTCTTCAGGTCAGGGATTTAAGAGTGGCTTAGCTGAACTGCTCTCACTCAGGGTTTCTCATGAGGTTGCAGTCAAGATAGTGGCCTGTTATCCAGCATGTTTTATCTGAAGGCTCAACTGAGGCTGAGGATCCACTTCCAAGACAGCTCACTCTTACAGCAGGAGGCCTCAGTTCATTGCCACATGGACTTTTCCATAGGGCTACTTGAGTGTCCTCCCAACACTGCAGCTGGATTTCCCCAGAATGAATAATTTAAAAGAGAGCCAAATGGAAGCCACAATGTCTAACTCAGAAGTCAGATTCCACCACGTTCATAATATCCTACTGGTTACACAGGTCAGCCTCTCCAATATGAGAGGGAACCACACAAGGACATGAAAACCAGGTACTGCATATCAATGGGAGCCATCTACGAAGGCTAACTACCACAGTTGAGTAATACGTTTTGTTTACATTTCACAGATATGTGAATTTGGGCCAATTGGGCCAATTTGATCAGTTGGCTCAAAATTGCACAGTTGGTAAATTGCAGAAGAGAATTTGAAGCCAGGCTGATCAACTCCAGAGCTCATTCTTTTCACTATGACATAGTACCACCTCTTTAATTTACTTGACCAACCTACCAATGTTGGATATTTAGGTAAATTCCAATTTTGGGTTACTATAAATAACACCACAATGAATACTATCTACATAAATCCATCTCCATCTCCTGTTATTGCCTTAGGAAAAATGTCTAGAGACAGAATTCCTGGATCAAAAGCTAAAACTTTATTTTTAAATTTTTTGTAGAGGTGGGGTCTATGTTGCTCAGGCTGGTCTCGATCCCCTGGCCTCAAGTGATCCTCCCCCCTCAGCCTTCCAATCATTGAGATTACAGGTGTGAGCCACCACACCTAGGATCAAAAAATATGAACTTTTTTAATGCTCTTGACACATACTGCAAAAAATAATAATAATTTCCAAAAAGGAAACACCAGCTCACAACCTCAATGAAAGTTCTCATGGATATCTGTTTCACTGCACCTTTAAAATGACTGGATACTATTCTTGTTTAAATCTCTGTTAAATTTATAGGCTAAAAAAATACTTGTTTTGATATGCATTTCTTGGAACATCTCTTCATTTGCTTCTTATTATTATTTATTTGCATCATTTAGGGTTGTTGATTGTAAGCAATAGAATCTAGTTGATTAAGTTTCATTGGAAAGGAAAGCATTGAAAGAATACCAGGTAGCTCTTGGAATTAAAGGGAAGGCTGGAAAACCTGAGGCCAGGATTCTAGGCAACAGGGAGGGATGGATGACAGTCTTGTGAGCCACTGTCACTGGGATAAATAGATTTCACCTCTATCCATCTTTGTGTCAAAGAGCCCCAGCTTGGGTCACATGACTAACCTTGGTTGGGCAGGACAGAGCAAGATGCCTTGATTCAACCAAGACAGCACTTAGTAGGGGAGAAGTAAATAAATTGCTATTAGCAAAAGAAAGGAGTACTAAATTCTAGAAAGCTAAAGAACAATACATGTCTGCTACAAGGTTTCATTTTGATGGCTCCCAAACCCATGTTCTTTTCATTAAGTTAAAAGTTCTCTATTCCTTATGCTGTTTATTATCTGTTCCAGTTCGTTGGTCAAGTAAAAAAACTTTTACTTCGGGCCAGGTGCAGTGGCTCACACCAGTAATTCCAGCACTTAGGGAGGCCAAGGCAGGTGGATCACCTGAGGTCAGGAGTTTGAGTTCAGCCTGACCAACATGGTAAAACCCCATCTCTACTGAAAATACAAAAATTAGCTGGGCGTGGTGGCACATGCTTATAGTCCCAGCTACTTGGGAGGCTGAGGCAGGAGAATTGCTTGAACCCAGGAGACAGAGGTTGCAGTGAGCCAAGGTCTCGCCACCACACTCCAGTATGAGCAACAGAGTGAGACTCTGTCTCAGAAAAAAAAAAAAGACTTTTACTTTGTTTTTCCTAAGAATTTCAGCATCATTAGAGTCTTTGCCATGGACAAGCTGAGGAAAAGTCTTCTTCATTTGGGTGAAAAGTCTGGAAATGCAGAAATATGGAAATAAGACCCCTTCAACTTAGTCAAGTAAAACAACCAAGAACAAAGGGATCAAGGAGAGCCCTTTACTAGGGGTTGGCAAACTTTTTCTATAAAGAGCCAGACAGTAACATTTTAGGCTATTCAGGGTGACACAGTCTCTGCCTCAACTACTTATCTTTGCTGCTGTAACACAAAAGTACCCACAGACAATAAGGAAACAGATGGGCACAGCCGTGTTCCAGTAAAACTTCACTTACAAAATCAGGTGGCCAGCAGGATTTGACCTGGGGGTCACAGTTGGCTGACCCACGCTTTAAACCAAACGACAGCAAAACATAGTACTTCTGTTTATGGCTATTTCAATCCTGGTAAAATTTCTCCTGTGATTTTTGAAGAAGTTGCCCTCAGTTACCAACATTTAGGACAATGTTTACTTGATTTAGCACCTGCATTTTAACCATAAACAATGTCAGGTGATTTTGGCTTAAAGAAAATATGACAACAATGAACTATTTATTTTGATAGGAACTCAATATCCACATCAACGTCAACTTTACTATCCAATTAGATGCAGAAAACTAAATGTGCTTATTCCTTCGAGAACAGTCAGCATGCATTTGCTTAGCACCTATTATGTGCCAGGGACTGAGGCTTGATACACAAAATATACAGGCCCAGGCCTGCAAGAGTCTAAGCCTGGTGGAAAAGCTTAGAATCTAGAAAAACATCATAGTTGAGTGTTATTCTAGTGGGTGATAGGTGGGTGTTACAGAAAACCAGAATAGGTTTGAATGGCAGTAACTGTCTCAAAATGGAACAGGCTGCCTCATGGAAAGGTCGGAAGAGATCCAGCAAAGGATGGGAAACCAGTGCCCGAAGCCTGTTCCTAATCAGAGTAAGAGCTCACACTAGCTGATACGTAAGATTCTGCAATCATCAGACATCTCTGGGAGTGCCTTCAAGATTTATAAAAACTCCCTCTCCAATAAAAGTGTCCTCCTCAACATGCCAGCAGGAGCTCCCAGTAGCTAAATCTGTACCATGTTTCCATTTACATGGACTGATAGTACGTGGACTGATTGATCCAGGGGTCCACTGCTGACCCAAGCAAAGTACAGTAGAAAGTCTTCAAAGATGGCCACCATCAGTTCCTTTGCTCCTTCTATACATAGGCTACTTCTCATATCAAGAGGTAAAGACTATTTTGCCTATGCTTGTATCTTAGCTGGTCTTTTTCTGGGCCAATGGAATATGGCAGAAGTGATGCTGTCTGACTTCAGAAGAAGCCTAGCAGCTTCCATGTTAGTCTCTCAGAACATTCACTCTTGGAACCCAGCTGCTGTGCTTTGAGGAAGCCCAAGCATCCCCAAGGAGAGGCACTGAAGTCTCTCCACTGATCAGCCAGTTGAGACCCCAGCTGACCGCCAGCACCAACCTGCTAGTCATGTGACTATGCTATCCAGGAAGTGAAGCCTTCGGCCGCAGCTCAGCAGCCCCAGCTGATGCTACATGGAGCAGAGATGATCTACCCAGCCAAGTCCTGCCCAAACTTCTGACCCATCAATCATGAAATCAAATACAATTTTTTTTAAGCCACCAAGTTCTGGGGTAATTTGTCAGCAAGAGATAATAGGAACATGAAGCTAATCAGTCTTTCTCTCTTAAGAATTTGAAATCTGGGGCTAAGCGCAGAGGCTCCGGCCTGTAATCCCAGGTCTTTGGGAAGCTGAGGCAGGAGGATTGCTTGAGGCTAGGAGTTCAAGACCAGCCTGGGCAACATGGCAAAACCTCATCTCCACAAAAAATATTTTCAAATTAGCCAGGCATGGGGGCCCACACCTCTAGTCCAAGTGACATGGGAGGCTGAGATCAGAGAATCACTTGAGCCTGGGAGGTCCAGGCTGTAGTAAACCATGATCACACCACCTGCACTCTACCCTAGGTGACACAGAGAGACACTGTCTCAAAGAAAAAAAAAAAAGAATTTGAAATTTTGGTTAGAGACAAATATTGGAAATTTTGGGATTTGAGTCTCATTAAAAGCAACTTTTGTTGTGCATTAGAATCACGTAAACCATATAAAATGTAAACAAAGGTCTAGATCACCTTCCTACCCACCCAAATCCCTGATTCAGTAGAATTGAGGTGGAGCCCAGGAATCTTTTAAGCAAGGATTTTAAACATGCATCCCACATGATTCTGATATCATGTACTAACACCAAAATTTGGATGATCAACTTAGAGCACCAACACACAAGCACATTTAGACTTCCCTCATCCTGTGTCACTTGAGGCCCTGACAATCCAGTCTTGGCTATTTGTAGCCTCAAATCTGGTTGGGCTTCAGGGTTCAGAAAAGGCCCTGTCAATAAAAAAGCTCAGCAGAAGAGATGGTGGTGCCTGGATCTTCATTAACCCACATAGCTCCATCTAAACTGGACTTGAAGACTTAATCATCTTCCTAATTTTAGAATCCTAAATTATCTAGCAGTGCATGATTAAAGGTCTCTGTTCCAAATACAATGCAAAATGTATTATAACCCTTGTTATATTTTTCCTCCGAAAGGCAAATCTCATCTAACACCTTGGGGATTTTTCTGGATTGTATCACAGGCAACAGGATTCTTTCAGTAAGACAGGTCCCCTGACTGCCATTATCTGCAGACAGAATTTCAAAGGGCAAGTCAGCATGCATGAACTCTGGCTAAGGCCAGTCACCTTGAGGGAAGCATTTCTTTGAGGAGCTCAGATAGGAAACCTGATTTCCAGGCACTGGACTCCCACGGTCCTGCTTTAGATGGTCGTGAATCCTGTCAAGGTCTGTGTGTTCTTTCATGCTTAAAGCTTTATTTGGGAACAAGACAAAGAAAAAAACGTTTCTGAGAGTTTATTGGTAGACTATTCACCTCTTCCCACAGCAAGTCCAAAAAGGCAAATAGTATTTAAGTGGGCATTTGCTAGGTCTTCCGGTGACAGGCTGGAGTTCCCAAATGCAGAGTCAACGCTAGCAAACTTTAAAGGAGCTGAAATTGACGTCAACCTTCTCCACTAATCTTGGTTCCACTTCCCTCCTGCCTTTACTCCCCAGCATCATGTTGCCCTTCTGTCCCTTTGCTGTTCCCCAAACTAAGGCTCCCCATCTAGGAGGGGGCTCATTCAGGAAGAAACTTAGGCTCTGGAGTGTCTGCTCCTCTTTCTTCAGTCTTTCTTTTACCAACCCACTCCTTGCATCAAAATATACCCTGCTTATTCTCATTCCCTCTGATCCTTCCCAGGCCTCACCAATCTCATAACTCATTCTTTCCACAGAATTAATAGATGGTAATCTTATTATTAGCCTTCAGCCTTCACTTTTGCAATTGAATGGCTACCTCATAGAAGTAGTCTCTCAGGGTAACTAGTGGAAGCTTCATTCACCTGGCAGTGAGATGGAAGGGTTAGAGCAACACGTGTGCTCTCTTGCCACCAGGCGGGCTTAGAGACCCAGAGCAGCTGCAGTTGCTACCACCTTGATAACCTTAGAAGAACGCAGGTGCCGAGGAAAGAATAATGAATTCTTAATGTGAGTATAATGAATATGTCTGGATTTTGGAATAAAAGTGGCCTTTCTGTAACTCCTTGTATATTTATTTTTTAAATCTGGAAAATAGAAACACCCCAAAAATTAAACCAAAAAATGGAAACCTGAAACTCATCCTCCCAAGCAGGTACTAGCACATTTGCAACAGTGGTTTCCATTTAAGGAACATCATAGCCCTTGGTCCTGGCTTGTGCTGGGGGAGAATGAAGCACTAAATCAGTCCCTCTGACTAAAACCACTTTCCAAATCACCTACCTTCGCACCTGAAACAGGAAGAATTCTGGACTGGAAATCAGAAGACCCAGCTTTTAACCCAGTTATTGCTGCTAACTGTGGGATCTTGATTGTAACAGAAAAAGGAGAACAAACCTTGAAAATTCTCTTCACCCTAAAATACCTAGGATTCCAAGACTAAAGGCCTCTACTTAAGATTCAAACATATTTCCTGAATGCAGTGACACATTAGTCAACTATTACTATTACCCCTCATCTCAAAGCTTAGCCTGCATATTTCCCCATACGTCCTAAAGGATGCCACAAAAGACAGTCATGTAAACAGGGTGATGAAGACGGAAGGATTTAGATGAGGTCTCTCTCAAGAGAGGCAAGGAAGGCCAGGCACAGTGGCTCCTGCCTGTAATCCTAGCACTTTGGGAAGCCAAGGCGGGTAGATCCCCTGAGGTCAGGAGTTTGAGACCAGCCTGACCAGCATAGGGAAACCCAGACTCTACTAAAAATACAAAATTAGCCAGGCGTGGTGGCCCATGCCTGTAATCCCAGCTACTCAGGAAGCTGAGGCAGGAGAATTGCTTGAACCTGGGAGGCGGAGGTTGCGGTGAGCAGAGATGGCACCATTGCACTCCAGGCTGGGCAACAAAAAAACTCAGTCTCAAAAAAAAAAGAAAGAGAGGTGATGAATCTGGCAAAAGACCATGCTGGCACATGGGGAGCATCAGGCTCCAAATCCCCGGTTTGGAGGCACCAAAAGGAAGGGGGGAATGAATGAGGCACAAAAAACTCATTTTTCCCACTTTATACTTTTTCCTTGGCTGGGCCTACACAAAAATTGCAAAAAGTCTGTCCTAATGAGAGCTTTTAAGACCTTTGTGGATGCTCATTATATGGTAAATGAATACAGCAATAACGATCCAAAGGAATTCAAATTGCATCACTGCCCTGGTCAAAATAGCCACTCTCTTTTTTATACCAGAAATGAGACTTACTTTCTGAGGCCAAAAGGGATCAAGGGAGAGAGAAAGGAAAAAAAGAACTAACAGGTGCCTCTATTCGGCATGCACTCTGCACTCAGCACTGTGCTGATGCAGGACGTGGTTCTATTGTTGTGGTCTCATGACACATTTGCACAGGTCATAGTACCATTCCCATTCTACAGATGGGAAACACGGAGGCTCAGAAAAGGTTCACTTGCCCACATGACTCAGCCAGTGATGGGCAGAGCCAGGATTTACATCCACATCAGCGTAACACAAAACCCATACTCCTTCCGCAATGGTCACCAAAAGTGAGTTTTAGCAAATGAGTTTTAGCTTTCCACTTCAGTGATAAGCAAAGTAACAGTAATGATTAATATTCATTGAGTACTTATTATTTGCCAATCACTCTGCCAACTGTCATCATTTATCACATTTAATCCTCACTCTAATCCTATAAAACAGCTAATAGTGTCCTCATTTCACTGCTGAGGAGCCTGAGATTTTTTTTACCCAGGGACACATGGTTTGATAGCAAAGACTTAGCCAGACAATCTGACACCAAACACCATAATCATAACTGCTGCCCACGGCAAACTTATTTTAGTTCAATCCCCCATAAATAAAAACTTGTTATTGCTTGGAGTATTAAGAAGGATGAGGATAAAGGAGATTTTAACTATCCAGGCTGCTGACAGACCCAGAAATCGCTCTTTGACAGCAGCTTGGATTGACTCAGAGGTGAAAATGTTTTCAGTGTCAGACCTGCCCTCAAAGCCGTTCAGGCTCAAAACAAAACTTTCCCTGAGTCCTGATGTTCTTTAAAAACACAGGTCCATTTCACTCTTACTGGGACACTGTAGCCCATCCTGCAAAAGCAACACCCTGGCCCTCTCCCCTCAGGGCCTGGAAAATGCTTCTGGCATCTTTGCAGAAAGGGGAAACTGGAGCAGAGAGGAGGTAAGGAAGAAAAGAAAGGAGGGGAAAACCCCAGCGTCTATGTATGTGAATTGCGGGCAGAGGGCTGAGCTAATGAAAGAACACATTTCCAAAATTGGAACCAAAACATATTTCACAAACTCTCTTGGCCTTGTGGAGGATTAGCTGCTAACGGACAGGACCGTGGGTACCACTCTCTGTTTACAAGCTTCCCGTCTGCCCTGCACGTAGACGTGACTTTCCGTGTCCTCCATGAAGGGCTGATGATCCGGTTACCTGGGCTGCGTAAACCCAAACAATTCCCAGAGTCCCTCGGACAAGACTCAAGGAGCAAGGCCCAGAGGGGCACTGGCTGTGGATGTATTTTCACCATCGGCTGGCAAATGTGTGCCTTCAAGGGTGTCCCCACCACAAACAACAGGCCTGAAGCTTCAAAAATGCCAGTAGCACCAAAGACAAACAAAAGCTGAGGAGCTGTTCCAGATTAAAGGGATTAAAGGGACGTGAGGAACAAACACAGTGCCTGATCCTTGATTGCATTTGGAAGAGGGGGGTGGAAGTTTCTGTTTAGGATATGATTGGGGCAACTGGCAAAATTTGAATATGGAGTGTCTGTTAAATAACAGTGTTATGCCGAAGTTAAATCTACACATGATACATGTACTGATTCAGTATATAAATGGACAATGGCCAGACCATATGTAAAAACAGAACTTTCACCCATAACCCGCAGCAGCCTGTCCAGGAAACCAACCCCTTTTCTACAATAACCAGCCCAGAAAACCAGCCTGCTGTAAGTCAGATTTACAGGAAACCAGAAAGGCACCCCTAACCAATCACAGAGGACACCCTGCTTTTAGTTAGCTGCCTTCAGCTTCCCCAGGCCAACCCTTTTTTCCACCTGAAGGCTTCCTGTTTTCCACTTTATGAGCTTTCCCACTTCTATGCCTGCTTTTGAGTCTCTGCCAAAAAGGCACGTGGTGGTACTGACTCCCCGGCCGTAGATCTGAATAAACAGTCTTTGCTTTTCTCATTTGATTGGTCTTTATTTCCACAGCACCGTGGTTATATGAGACAAAGCATTTGTTCATAGGAAGCACACACTGAAGTGCTTAGGGGTAAAGAGCATGCCCTTAATCCTCAAATGGTTCAGAAATATATCTATACACACATCCAGAGAGGGAGGGAGCGAGGAAGCAAATGTGGTAAACAGTTATCAATTAGTGAACCTGGGTGGATGGTATGGGAGTGCCTTATACCAGCAGTTCCCAGGGACCAGTTTCGTGGAAGATAATTTTTCCAAGGACCAGGGGCAGGGGGTGGTTTCAGGATGATTCAAGCACATTATATTTGTTGTGCACTTTATTTCCATTATTATTACATTGTAATATATAGTGAAGTAATTATACAATTCACCGTAATGTAGAAGCAGTGGGAGCCCTGAGCTTGTTTTCCTGCAACTAGATGGTCCCATCTGGGGGTGATGGGAGACAGTGACAGATCATCAGGTTTTAGATTCTCCTAGGAAGCATGCAACCTAGATCCCTAAGTTCACAGCAGGATTTGAGCTGCTATAAGAATCTAATGCCGCACTGATCTGACAGGAGGCAGAGCTCAAGAGGTAATGCAAGTCATAGTAGCTGGAAATACAGATGACACTTCACTCACTCGCCTGCCACTCACCTTCTACTGTGCCCCACAGTTCCCAACAGGCCACAGGTGGGTAGTGGTCCATGGCCCAGGGGTTGAGGACCCCTGGTTTAGACTATTCTTGAAACTCTTTTATTAAGTTTGAAATGATTTTAATATAAAAGTTTTGTTTAAGTGTCCCCAGCCGATGGCTCACATCCTGACCAAACATCTCACACCCACTCGCCTAAGACGCTGGTAATGGATTTGAGTCTTGTGTGTGCTGCTTTATTTCCTTTTGCAGAACCATGCGTGCAGAAGCCCAGGCTCTCTCAGCTCATCCCCTGAAAAATGATCATGTCCTCCCCACCCCCAGCACTCTCCTAACCCTCGTTGGCAGTTCTCTGTTCAGATCACTGGCAGCATAAAGAATCAAGGTGATCTTGAAGTCCCCTCCTTTATTTCTGGGCCAAGAAGAACAGAAGAATTGGGGGACTGCTCTCATTATCAGCTCTCACGTGTACCGTGGGCCATGTGATGCCAACGGCTCGCGAACTGGGGATTGCAAGGATGTTTGGAGATTGGCCATCTTCTTAAGGCCAAGCTGAGTTCTTGGAACTGGCTGGACTTAACCATTACATTCCAAAGCTGTTGTATATGACAATTCCCCAAGCTGGCCTCCTGACTCCTCTTTCTTCCTTGCAACATACTGAGGTGCCCTCTTAATTTTTAAGCTTCTCTTATCCCTTAACATAACATGAAGTTTCTTAACTGTGGCTGCACGTTGTAATCACCTCAGAAGCTTTAAAACAATTCTGTGTCCCATGCTCCAGCCACTCTTATTCAACTCTTCCAAGGTGCAGCCTGGGACTGGATTTTTTTTGCTTTTGTTGTTTTTGGTTTTGGTTTTGTTTTGAGGCTTCTCAGAAGATTCTTATGTGGAATTAGATTCTAACGGGTGCAACCAAGATTGAGAACTACTGCCCTAACATGTTGTTTGTAGGAAATGCACTCTGCAATGTTTAGAGAGAGAAGGACAGGATGTCTGCATGTAACCCTCAAATGGTTCAGAAAAAAATATATACATATTTGGAGATAGGGAGGGAGAAAGGAAGTGATATATCTACAAAGCTCTCCCCTTCCAGATTTTCCATCTTTCTGATAACTTTAGAGAGATTTCTGATCATTTCCTCCAAGTTTGACTTCCATGAAGCCCCCACTTAGGGGCAATTTCCCTGAAGTGGTTAGGATTCACTCTACCTTTACAAAAGTGATTTATTTGGTAGTCTCAACAACAAATTAAGGAAGGATGAGCCGTGTGAAAGCTTGCTCTGGTCTATCACAATCAAAGGTAATCATCACAACAAATAAACTCGCCCAGTCTATGTTTACAGGGTAAAAACCAGAGGCACTACAGTACACGTCCCCTTGTGACCCTACAAGTTGTTACAAAAAGCAGCACAACATTCGGATGTAGTTATAAGATACTGAAAATACATGGGGCAAAGAGATGATGAAATTGTACCAGATTTACAGCAACAGGTGGCGCGACCTTCCTCTTAGGCATATACGTGGTCATCTGGCCTCTCGGTCACACGAAAGAGAGAACAAGGAGACCCAGCATCAGGAAGTCTGTTGAAAGATCTGTGGCTAGGATTCAACACAGGGGGCCATGAGACACTGGAAAAGCATGCATTTGCCCAGTACTCAGTCTGAGTATTCATTACAATCACACAGGAGGCTTCTGGAAATGTCTATGTCCAATCCCCAACCCCTCATCCAATTAAATCAGTATCTTTAGGTAGGGCCCAGGCACTGATATTTTTACAAAGCTCCCAGATAGTCTGAATGTGCTTCCCACTTGACTCTGAATATCACCTCCACATGGAATTCTCCTATCTTGCCAGGCAGGCAGGACGCTGAATTCCTCATGCCTTCTGAGCCAAATTCTGTAGCCACACTACTTGCTTCTCCTACCCTCATCCCCTTCACTCTGCCTTCTTCTCATCTCACCCCTCCCTCATTACAAACACGTACACACACACTCACACAACCACACACAGGCCAACAGAGCAAAGATCCCAGCAAGCCCATTTGAGTCATTACAGTTTCTGGCATATGAGCCATTTTCTCAATGACACTATGAGTTTCAGCGAGCAGGTATCTCCCCTTACCCTGTGGGGGCCCTGGCAGCATCTAGCAAAGTCTCTAGCTCAATATAAGTACCCCAGCCTGGGCAACATGAACCCTGTCTACAAAACATGCAAAAGTTAGCTGGGTGTGGTGGTGCACACCTGTAGTTCCAGCTGCTTGGGAGACTGAGGTAGGATGATGGCTTGAGCCCGAGAACCGAGCCTGCAGTGAGCCATGATCATACCACTGCACTCCAGCCTGAATGACAGTGAGATCCTGTCTCAAAAAAAAAAAAAAGAAAGAAAGAAGAAAGAAGAAATAAAAGCACCAATTGGTTAAAGGGTTGGATGATCTATTTGGCCAATACTATCCAAAAACAGACTCACTGAGCCCAAGATCTGGTATCCTAGGGTGCAGTCAGCCAGCCACTGAATATTAAGCACCATGGACTGGATTTGAATTCCGGCTCCAACACTTATGAGCTATGGGAGTTTAAGTAAATGACTCAAGGCATTTTCTCTAAGCCACAGTTTCTATACCAACCAAATGGGAATAATATTGATATCCGACTTATAAAGCTGTTAGATAATATTAACATGTGCAAAGCACGTTGCAACTTCAAAGGGTCTGACAGATCATAAACATTCAATACATGGCAGTGAGTTTAGTAGCCCCATTTGTGGACCAAAGTCCCCAGAAATGAACCCCAAAGTCCAACTCAAGCATATGTAGCATCTTTTCTAAACAGTGACAGTGGTTCATAAAAATGGTCTCCAGATGGCACAGGGCCTGCTGCTCTGCAGTTTGCTGCCAATATTCCAGTATCCTGTCTAGGTGACCCTGCAGGTCAATTCTGACTATTCTTACTTTCAAGACGCCACCCATGAAGTGTCAATCCATGACGCATCTGTTTCCTTCTTCCCATAAAACAAGATATGGAGAAGGTGGGAAGACTATTGAGTTCAGGTCTAGAAATCAGGCCAAGTCTCCAGTCTCTGGAGACTTTGTGGTCTCCGGGTTCTTAGGGATGCCCGTCAGTCACACAGAAGTTCTCAAGCATGAATGTGTCAGAATCGCCTGTAGAGCTCACCACAAACGCAAGGTGTGGCTTCGACTCCCAGAGACTCTGTTTCCATAAATCTGGATTCCATTGTTGACTCTTCCTAACAAGCAGGCCAGGTGATTCTGAGGCAGACATTTGTGGTGCTATTCCTAAAGAAACACTGATTTGATTTGATTTGATTTGATTTTTTTGAGACTGAGTCTCACTCTGCCATCCAGGCTGGAGTACAGTGGCAATCTCAGCTCACTGTATCCTCTGCCTCCCGGGTTCAAGCAATTCTCCTGCCTCAGCCTCCTGAGTAGCTGGGATTACAGGCACCCACCACTATGCCCAGCTAATTTTTGTATTTTTAGGAGAGACGGAGTTTCACCATGTTGGCCAAGCTAGTCTGGAACTCCTGACCTCAAGTGATTCACCCACATCAGCCTCCCAAAGTGCTGGGATTACAGGTGTGAGGCACCACATGTGGCCAGAAATGTTGATCTTGTCGGATGACAAACAGAGAACTCTAAGAAGCAGCATAAGGTTGTGAAAAGGATGTGGCCGCTGGCATTAGGCATATTAACTTCAGTTGAGTTTGTTACTACATCTCAGTTAGCAGAAGTTTCCTCATTTGTAAAATAAGAGCCATGAAACACATCTCGTGAGATTATTATGCACATTAAATGTGAAAAGAAAATCTGTAAAGCACTCAATACAGCGCACAGCCTATTGACCCTCAGTACAAGTTTGTTTGTTATGGACTGAAGGACACATCACAAAAATGGCATGATTTTCTAGCCTGGGATACCAAGAGACAGTGGTGTCCTTGCCCAAGATGGCAGAAATTACTGGAATGAGCAGGCTGGGAGAAGACACAGGGGTACCAACCCTCCCTGACTTGCTACAGACCACACAGCCCTTCTCCTACCAAGAAAGAGAAGCCCAGGGTCACTTCTTTGCCGGAGTGGTGGTTTTTCCCTCCCAGGCCCAGGGACATCCTTTCTTTCAGGCTGCTGCCCCTAGCTAATCTTCCAGGCTTTCCTTCTCCTGAGAATGACTTTGTGTCCCAACCCTTTGTTGCCCCCAAAGATGAGCCCACAGACCCCATTAAGCAACAACAATAGCAGACAGAATATAGAATGCCACAGAGGTCTTACGCTCCTGACACTGGCTCCTCCCTGGGATGGCCTCTGGAAGCCTCTTCAAGCTCTTCATTTCTGCTTTGATTCTTGAGGGTGATACTCACTGAACCACCCTACTGCTCAAGATCGTTCCTTAGATGGGACACAGCATCCTCTTCCTGCATGGAAGCCCCTCTTCTCAGTTCAAGAGCCTTGGGGTCAGGTCACTGTTGTCTACTAATGTCCCTCAGGTGCCAGTCTGTCTCAGTAGATGACTTGCATGTTTGAGGAACCCAGGCCAGTCAGACTCATCTCTTTGGGCCCGGCCTCTGGGGACTTTCCTTTACATGAGAGGGAGATCAGTGAGTCAGCAACATTTACCAAGTATCCAGATGTAAGGGTCACTTTTATTTTACCAGTCATACTTGTCATGGGGTACAACAGGGTCCCAAGGACCGCACCAACAGAGAATTGGAGAGGCAACTTGTGACCCCTGCTGGAGCTCAGAGCATAATAACCCAAAATACGTTGCCTTGGCACGCTGAGTACTTTAAAGGAGACTGCAAGGGCCTCCGCAGAACAGTCTTTCTGACCTCCTTTAGTTCTCTTGTCTCCTACCTCCTCTTTCTTGCCCAAAGTGAGTCATTTACAAACCAGAATTCCTCTCCTCCAAGGCAGGTCTTAGAAACTAAAACCCCTTTTCCCCAAAGCAAGCTATAAAACTGCTAAGGTCACTCCCTTCTCCCTTGAAGATCCTCATTCCAGAGAGGCCCAGCCCCCTACCCAGGAGGAAAGCACACTCCACAGAGACTGCAGGAAGAATCTGGACAGGCCTTGCGGGCTTCCCCGTTCAGTCCCTTACCATTAGGTCACACCCCTCGGTCCAACCACACTTCCACATGGCTGCCCATTCATCAGCCTAAGCATGAAATCAGACCACTTCCCTGGGTCCCTGGGTCTTCATTTGTGAAGGTTCCCACAACACCTAAAACTTTCAGTAATTCATTATGCTTTTCTCCTGTTAACCTGTCTTTAGTTATAGGGGCATTGGCTGCGACCCTCACGACGGGTGAGGAAAGGTGTCCCACCTTTTGTCCCTATACCCCCTAACACAACCACGTCCACCTAGCTTTTCCCAGGAGGTCCCCAAAAAGATGCTCACGCATGCTAAAGAAAGTCACGTTCTGGGCTCTCGTTTGGAGTCTGTCCTCTGCCACAGCCATGTCCCCAGAGCTCCTGCTCCATCCAGAAACAGGGCGGTCGGGCCCTGGCTCGGGCCGCGGTGTCCTGACCCATCACATCTCAAAGGCACAGCGTCCCTTCACCCGCGCCTCGGCCCATGCTCCGCTGAGCACGCTTCACAGAGCACTGCAGACTTTCTGCTCTGTCCTTCTCAGAGCTCGATTCCAGCTCCCTCCTGTAACCACCAGAGAGGGCGTGTGCTCCCGAGGGACTCCCTGCCGGGCTCAAAACCTCCTTCCTTCCGACACGAACCCTGCTCTTCACACCAACTACTCAGGCGTCTCCACCTCCACTCTCTCTCACTCTCCTAAGGGACTTGTCAGTCCCTCCTGCTCAGTCCCTAGAAGTCTGGCCTCATTGGCCTCTCGACAAGCCCAGGCGTGTCTACAACCAACAGAAAACACAGCTTTTAAGCCTTCAAGCTAGGACCACCCCCACCCATAGTTTCCTGAGGAATACCAGGGAAATTCTGGGCCAAGAAGGATGTAGCCCCCAAGGAGCTTAACACCTAAAACCTAAAGGAGTACCACAGAAATGGAAGACGGTAACGTGGGGGGAAACGGAATGAGAGGTGTATGGGAACGTCTGTACTGTCTTTGCAACTTTGCTGTAAATCCAAAATTATTCCAAAATGTGAAGTTTATTTTGGAAATAAAGAGAAAAAGAGGGAAGAAAGGAAAGGGGAAGGAAGGAAAGGAAGGAAGGGAGGGAGGGAGGACAGAAGAGAGGAAAGGAGGGAAGGAGGGGAGAAGGGGAGAGGAGGGGAGAAGAGGGGAATGGGAAGGGGACAGGAGGGGAGGAAGAAGGCAAAAGACATCTTTCTGTAGGGGTTCAGATGAGAAAAGACCATATCTAATCAGACATGTCAGTTAGCTATTGCTACAAAAACTGTTACAAAATAAAGAACCCTAACATCTTTAAAAACAAAAAAGAAAGGCAAGCCCTTCTTGCCAGCATGTACACTGCACCCTACTTCCCTCACACACACACACACACACACACACACACACACACCCTCCAAGGAATGAATCGCAGGCCCTTGGTTCTATCCTCTCAAGTGGGTTCAGTCTTGCCATTTGGAATAGCCATGAACGCTGCTCACCAGCTATTTCTGGCCCTTCACCTACATGGTAAAAAAGCACTTCCAGGCCCCTTTGTGGGAGGTAGAGTCATGTGACGAGTTCCAGCCAACTAGGTGTAGCCAGAAGTGATGTGTTCCAACGAAGCATTTGATTATGAGATGAGTCTCTCCAGAGCTCCCCTTCCTTCTGCCTCCGTGATTACGCATATCCTGAGTTTGTGAGGGGACATGGAGGCAGAACTCCAGGGGACTCACAATAGGTGTGTGGTATGAGTGAAAAATCAGCCTTTGTTCTTATAAGCCACTAAGATACTGGCGCTGCTTGTTACCACAGCATTACTTAGTCTGTCCTGACTGATACACCCTCTCTTCTTGGCAGATATTCTAGTCTTTCTCCCAGCTGCTGTATTAGTGAGCCAGTCATAGCATTCTGCCACCTGCTTTTCATTCCTCCTAGATACTCTTTAAATGCCTCTGAATAATGTCTTTGTGCCTTTATCTATTTCTTCAGCCTGAAATGTCCTTCCTCACCAAACACTGAAATTAGTTTCATCCTTTAATGCGCTGCTCAAAATAAAAACCCTGAAGCCTTCTCTAAGTCCTGTGCAGAATGAACAGCTCCTGCATTCCGTGGTTCTTAATTTGAGTCATTATGATAGACCTCATCACGCCTCAGTAGAGAGGTATGTCTTTCTGCTCTGTGGACTGTCAGCTCCTCTAGGACAAGGCTAGAGCAGGTTCACCTCTGCATTCTCCACACATGCACCCTGGCCACAGCTGGCACGTTCCATCATTATCATCCCCAGCCTTAAAATGCACTGACTTTGAATCTGCAGAAATAAAACTACCCACGTATTAATTTATCTTAGGCCTATGAACATTTACTGGGGGGCAGGCACTACATTGGGTGCTGGAGATTCAGGGATGTGAATGGCAAGACTGCTGCCTCCAAATCCCTCAACCTAGTGGAAGAAAAAGCGACACAAGCAGGTAGTTGTACTGTACATGTATATTCAGTATAACTCACTTCATCAACTTAGGGTCAAATGCACTCAATTGATTTTATTTTTCTAATTAATAACTCATACCAGTATTGGCCAAAGGGCTGGTGTAGTCTTCTTCAGGGCCTCTATGCTTCCCTTCAGACCTACCCCTGTTGGCTTAGTCCAGTGGGGCAGGGGTGGGAGCAGGGCCTTGCTGGCATAATCCATCCTTCTCCTATACAGGAGCAAGTTATCCCCCAACACTCCCACTCCTTCCAATGTTGCTGTGGACTACAAGGTCTGCAGAGCCAAAACGATGATGCATGCTCATCTGCTGCTACAGGCGGCACCCACAGGTCCTGATCCCACCCACCCTGTGGAGCTGCCCTCTGAGTGGCTGTCCCTTTCTGGTTTCCACTCCCTCTATTAAGTCATGGTTCCCCAAAGCCTAATCTCTGGGCCCACGTTCCTTGGTCTGGAGAAACTTACAGTGTCAACCACATTCGGAGCTGGTCTAGCCTCCTCCAAATCCCAGACCCTTGTGTGGAGCCCAAGGCCAGCGTAGCTCTCCCATTTCCTTGAAACAGTGTTACCTCATGGGCCCTGTTACCTGTTTCCAGCTATGAGCCTCAGTCGGAGCCATCCCGGTCACCCTGAAAGAGCTTCCTATCTTCTACTCTCAAGATGGCAGACGTTGGGGGATCAGCCCCTTCCCTCCCTACGGGCCCTGCTCATGATTAGAGTAGGGTGAGGACTGGGCCCTGCCAGCAAGGCCCTGCTGCTACTCCCACCACTTCTCCTAGAGCTGTGTGTGCCGAGGATAAAGAGGGATTTTGCTAAAGTGTCCTGTGGCACTCTGATCTCTGGATCACTGTGTCCACTCACCTTACTTCACATAAGTAAAAGGATGACTCAAGTGACCCCTCGGGACAAAAAGGTCAATGGTTCATTATGATTCTATAATAGGACAAGCACCTACTGCTATGGAGCCCAGAAGAACGTCTGATCCAGACGGGGGAGCAGGAAGTCAGGGAAGGCTGCTTGTATCATTTACATGTGCTATGATTCCCTAGCTTATACCCATCTTACATGCCTGTGCCTTGGGCCAGGGAGCTGGTCTGAATGAACTCAGGTCCTCAGGCATTTGTCAGTTTCAAAACAGGTGTCGTCTCCATGGAACTGGAGCAAACCACAGAGCTGGGGAGGAGGTGAGGACTCACAGTGAAGTAGAGGTGGGAATGATGAGACAGAAGTTCAGGGAGTCAGCATTCGAGCTCTAGTGCCAGCAATTAGCAATCTGTTCAAATACGGAACAGACATTGACTATCTGGACCACATGTCAGGAAATGGTGTGCCAGGCTGAGCAAGGCAGACCCACGGGGACAGGGCAGGTTTGCTGCTCAGCAAGGGCTCCCATCAAGGAAGGAGCAAGTGCACAGAGGCATGGAAGCAAAGGGCCCACCTCTTCCTGAGCGGGTCAAGAAAGGCTCAGCGGAACAGACAATGTTAGAAGTGGATCTACAGGGCCTCAGTCAGTCTAGAAGATGACTTCGGACAAATTTAGAGCAGCCTTCTGCTTTAGGGAGACAAAGACGAAAAGTACACCTCCTACCCCTGGGCAGACACATAATCAATGCTTGGTGAGAGGAACACAGGTTGGATTTCAGGCTCCACTCTCTGCTTCAGACAGGTGCCTTGCCAGAGCGTGCAAAATGCAAACACAGTTAAAGTGACCCTGCCCAGCAATCCCATTCCTGGGTATACACCCAAAGGAAAAGAAATCATTATACCAAAAAGACATATACATGTGTATGTGCATAGCAGCACTATTCACTATAGCAAAGACATGGATTCCACCTAGGTGCCCATCAACTAGATGAAGAAAATGTGATACCTGTGCACTACGGAATACTATGCAGCCATAAAATAAGAACAAAATCATGTACTTTGCAGCAATGTGGATGCAGCTGGAGGCCATTATCCTAAGTGAATTAACATAAGAACAGAAAACCAAATACTGACAGGCCGGGGATGGTGGCTCACACCTGTAATCTCAGCACTTTGGGAGGCTAAGATGGATGGATCGCTTAAGCCCAGGAGTTCAAGACCAGACTGGGCAACATGGCGACACTCAGTCTCTACAAAAAATACAAAAATTGGCCAGGCGTGGTGTTGCGGGCCTGTAGTCCCATCTACTTGGGAGGCTGAGATGGGAAGATTACTTGAGCTTAGGAGTTTGAGACTGCAGTGAACTATGATTGCGCCACTGTGATTGTGCACTCCAGCCTGGGTGTCAGAGTGAAACCCTGAATCAAAAAAAAAAAAAAAAGAACTTGTTCAATGTTGGGAGGGTGTATGTATCCAGGAATTTATCTATTTCTTCTAGATTTTCTAGTTTATTTGTGTAGAGGTGTTTACAGTATTCTCTGATGGTTGTTTGTATTTCTGTGGGGTCAGTGGTGATATCTCCTTTATCATTTTTTACTGTGTCTATTTGATTCTTCTCTTTTCTCTCTTCTTCATTAGTCTAGCTAACAGTCTATTTGTTAATTGTTTCAAAAAAACAGCTCTTGGATTCATTGATTTTTTTGAAGGCATTTTTGTGTCTCTATCTCCTTCAGATCTGCTCTGAACTTGTTTATTTCTTGTCCTCTAGCTTTGGGGTTTGTTTACTCTTGGTCTCCAGTTCTTTTTGTTATGATATTAGGGTGTCATTATGAGATCTTTCTAGCTTTTTGATGTGGGAATTTAGAAAAGAAAAGAAAACCGAATACCACATGTTCTCACTTATAAGTGGGAGCTAAACCTTGGGGACTCATGAATATGAAGATGGGAATGATAGACAATGAAGACTGCTAGAGCTGGGAGGGAGGGCGGAGAACAAGGATTGAAAAACTGCTAATGGGTACTATGCTTAGTACCTGGGTGATATGATTATTCATACTCCAAATCTCAGAGTCACGCAGTATTGCTATGTCACAAACCTGCACATGGACCCCTAAATCTAAAACGTTGAAATTATAAAAAATTATAATATAAGTAAAGTGGTCCTGGCTTTGAAGGAGGAGTGAGAGAGTACCCTGAACAGAATGGAAAAGGTAATCCAGGCAGAGGAACAATGTGGACCAAGTGCAAGGGCTAAGGCAGAACTTGATCCCAAGACTCCTTTAACCTTCCTGCCTCTGAGGGAAGTGGTCCCAGAGTACAGGGAGGGTTTACAGGGATGAATTGCAAAACAGTTGCCACCATTAGAGAGCAATAAAAAGGCACCTCTATTAGAGACCAGTTCTCAATCTACAGAGAAGAGGATGAGAGGTGAAATGACAAGGTGGCTGTCAGTAGAGAGAAATTATTCAGCAAGCTTCCGATATGTGGGAAACACCTGGGACTGATCCATCCCTTAATTAAAAAAAAAAAAAAAACCTTTCTCTTCTAAACTAGGATTCAGAGACTGAATCTCCCAAAATAACTATTCTTAGCTCTTCATTTTCCTTTGTTTGGAAAAGAACAAACACATTTTATTTGGCTGGTTTTGACCTTCTCTGCAGTAGACATACCTACCCTCCCCAGCCCCTGCACCAGGGATGAATCACTAGGAAGAACATTTTAATCAGACCACCACCATCTTCAGACAATACAAGGAGATAAAATACCTGTGCACGTGGACCATTAAAGCCTGTTCTTTATGAAATAAACAAGGCCATTTGCTTACTCTAGGTCTCCCAGAATTAGCCAAGTGAAAAGCTGGAGGAGGCCACCCCACCACAACCTGTGGTGTGATTTGAGAGAGGCAAAAGGTTTGCTAACTCTACCTCAAAACAGTCAAAACAGCCCCCTGCCCAAGCTTTTCAAATGCTACAAAAATCACTCTCAGAAAATGGCAGTCTTCTGAAGGTCCTGCTGAATCTCCTTAAGAGGACCTGTCTACAGTGCAACCTGATTCCCAGGTACCCTCCCCCAGGTGTTGCAGGATAGGCAGACCCAAGCCCCAGCTCTGGAAGGTAAGTCAGGGTTGGCCCAAGCAGGCCATGAAGGACCCATTCCCCTTGCCAGCCTTGGTTTAGCCATGCCACAATTCCAGCCAATGAGCTATAAGGGGAAGTCTGTAGGACACAGGAAGTGGCTTAGAGAACAGATTTTTAGGCTGGGCGCAATGGCTCATGCCTGTAATTTCAGCACTTTGGGAGGCTGAGGTGAGTGGATCACCTGAGGTCAAGAGTACGAGACCAGCCTGGCCAGCATGGCAAAACCCCATCTCTACTAAAAATACAAAAATTATTGGGTATGGTGACACACACCTGTAATCCCTGCTACTCAGGAGGCTGAGGCAGGAGAATTGCTTGAACCCAGAAGGGGAGGTTGCAGTGAGCCGAGATCATGCCACTGCACTCCTCAAAAAAAAAAAAAAGAGAGAGAGAGAGAGAAAAGATCTCTTAGCTCTGACAAAGAAACACAAAGAAGGGACAGTCTGGGTTTCTGCCTGGGACCATGGGTGTGTGTGGATGTGTTTTCCAAAACTTGATGACAGTTAGACTGAGTGACACACACTAAGGGAGGTGAAGCCAAAAGATACCAGAAACCTGGGTCCATGGTGAATCATGAAGCCATAGAATTAACCAACAAAGAAATGGCCCTTTTTAGGACTCTTGTTATAAGTGTTAATAAGTATTCTTATTTTTTTAAAGATTTTTAATTGAGTACATTATGCAGTTTTTGCATTGCTGTAAAGAAATACCTGAGACTTGGTAATTTATAAAGAAAAGAGGTTTAATTAGCTCACAGTTCTGCAGGCTGCACAGGAAACATAGCGGCTTCTGCTTCTGGGAAGGCCTCAGGAAACTTACAATTATGGCAGAAGGTGAGGGGGGAGCAGGTGTAAGATAAAGACAGCAAGACTGAATCTTGTGTTTTTAGCCTGAATGATGGTGCCATTACCAAGACTGGAAACACTGGCTGGAACAGTTTTGGAGAGTGAGAGGGGAGCAAGAGTAAAGTAGGGCTTTTAGACTTCCTAGTGGGGCTAATGATCAGGCAGCTGGATTTGTGAGTTTGGAGTTTAGTAGGGTAGATGAGCCTGGAGATACAAATTTGGCAGTCATTCAGCAAATAGGAGGTGCCTAAAGTTAGGGAACCAGAAGAGAGGATCTAGAGAATGTGCATAAAGATAGGAAAGAAGGCAGAGCTGGGGCTCTTCCACATGTTACAATGGGAAGAGGAGGCCAGTGCAGCAAACAAAGAATCCTACAGAATCCAGGTGAAGAACAAGTTTTGAAACAGGAAGGATCAATTGCGTTGAAAGCTGCCAATAGGTCACGGCAAAGACTCAGAATTGACCACTGGATTTGTCCACATGGAGGCAGCTGGTGACCTTGAAGAAAACAATTTTTTTTTTGAGACGGTGTCTCCTCCATCGCCAGGCTGGAATGCAATGGCATGATCTCAGCTCACTGCAACCTCTGCCTCCCAAGTTCAAGCAATTCTCCTGCCTCCACCTCCCAAGTTCAAGCGATTCTCCTGCCTTAGCCTCCTGAGTAGCTGAGACTACAGGTGCATGCCACCACACCCAGCTAATTTTTGTGTTTTTAGTAGAGACAGGGTTTCACCATGTTGGCCAGGATGGTCTCCAACTCTTGACCGTGTGATCTGCCCACCTCAGCCTCCCAAAGTGATGGGATTACAGGCATGAGCCACTGCACCCGGCCAAAGAAAGCATTTTAAGATCAAAAATACTCTTAAAACACTGGAGCCATTTCAAGACAGAAAGAGTGGAAGACAGTTTGCATTACGAGCAAAATTGTGCATTCACATAACCCACAACCCAGCAATTCTATTTCTAGTATCTACCATAGGGGAACTCTAGCACACATGCACCACAAAATATATGCAAGAGTGTTCAGAATGACACAGTTCAAAATGGCCTCAAACTAAAAACAACCCAAATGTCCATCAATCCTAGAATGGTGGAACATAGACGTAAATTTGAGCATTGCGATACAATAAATACAATGTGATACAACACAGCCAAGAAAATGAATAAACCTTCAGAGACAATAACAGAGATAAATACTACAAATAAAATGCTGAGCTTTTCAAAGAAATGAGACACAAAAGAACACATACAATATGTATTTTTTGAAATACATATCAAAATTCATGAAATTTGAAAATAGGTAAAGCCAAACTACAATTGATTCTTGAACAACAGAGATCTGAACCACTCAGGTCCACTGGTACACAGATTTTCTTCCTCCCCTGCCACCCCTGAGACAGTGAGACCAATCCTTCTTCCTCCTCCTCCTCAGCCTACTTGACAGGAAGATGATGAGCATAATGATCTTTGTGATGATCCACTTCCACTCAATGAATCTTACGTATTTTTATCTCTTCCCTATGATTTTCTTAATAACATTTTTTTCTAGCTTAAGAATATAGTATATAATACATATGACATACAAAATATGTGTTAAGCAACTGTTTTGTTATCAGTAAGGTTTCCAGTCAATAGTAGGCTATTAGTGGTTAAGTCTTGGAAAAGACGTGAATTTTCAACTGCACAGGGGGTCAGTGCCCCTAACTCCTGTATTGTTCAAGGATGAATCCTATATCATTTAAGAATGCATACATAAGTGATAAAGCTCAGGGGAAAAAAAGCAAAAAATATTTTTAACTTATATTTTAGATTTGGGGGTACATGTAAAGATTTGTTACCTAGGGAAATTTGTGCCATGGGGGTTTGTTGTACAGATTATTTCATCACCCAGATATTAAGCCCAGTACCCAATAGTTATCTTTTCTGCTCTTCTCCTTCCTCCCACCCTTCACCCTCAAGTAGGTCACAGTATCTGTTGTTTCCTTGTGTTCATAAGTTCTCATCATTGAGTTCCCACTTATAAGTGAGAATAGTGGTATCTGGTTTTCTGTTCCTACATTAGTTTGCTGAGGATAATAGCCTCTAGCTCCATCCATGTTCCTGGAAAAGACATGGTCCCAGAAAAGACGGGATCTCATTCTTTTTTATGACTGCCTAGTACTCCATGGTGTATATGCACCACATTTTTAAAATCCAATCTGTCATTGATGAGCATTTAGGTTGATTTTATGTATTTGCTATTGTAAATAGTGCTACAATGAACATTTGCATGCATGTGTCTTTCTGATAGAATAATTTCTATTCCTATGGGCATATACCCAGTAATGGCATTGCTGAGTCAAGTGGTAGTTTTGCTTTTAGCTCTTTAAGGAATCGCCATACTGCTTTCGACAATAGTTGAACTCATTTACACTCCCCATAACAGTACATATTTAAAGTAAGGTTAGTCAACATCACTGAGTGTTTTTTCTAGCTGTGTCCAGCTACTTGGTGTGGATAAAGAATGGGAGGAGAGTTGGAATTTTGCCAGTTGAATATAATGGAGAGAGAGAGAGTGCAAGGGGGTGGCAGACATAGCAGGGCATGGACTCTAAGCTGGTCAAGGAGAGAAGTGCTGACAGTAGCAAACTTCGTATTCTCTACTGATAACACCATCTTCAACTGCCAATGTAATTATTACTGCCATTTGTGTTTTAAAGCTATAGCAAGGGAATTTCTTCCAATAGGACTTGGTATTTTATCTGCTTTAAAATAATTTTAATGTCTATAAAGATATAAAAGTATTTGGGAAAACTGGGCTTTTTAAATTTGTCCTGACAGGTTCCTGGTGTTATCAGAATAACTGATAAGACACAGGAAAGCCTGGGAACCACTATCTCATGCAATCTTCACTCAAGTAAGGGTACATTTCATAGGAACAACATGCTCTGCTGATTTTCATTGTGGGGCAAGGCAAGAGACAGATCTGACCTCTAAACTCATCTCTATCCCCAGCTGAGTTTGGCCAAGTTTCTTGGCCTCTTTCAACTTCAGTCTTTTCATCCACACAGTAGGGATAACAATATATCTTCCTCCTAAAATTGTCATAAGGATTAAATGAGAAAATTCACATAAAGTGCTTGGCAAAGTGCCAAGCACATCATAAACAGTCAGTAAAAAATAATTACAGGGAGAGTAAGTACTCAAAAAATGTTAGCCGGTTTTGTTTGTCGGTGTTGGTTCTGCTGCTGTTGAGTTATTTAACCCCCCATAAGGAGTTAAATGTTGGAGTGCCTCCAGGATAAGGACATCTCAATCTTTTTGATATTCTGTTCTCTAGTTGGCCAACCTTAATTTGATTTGAGACATCCTGGAAGCACTTCTGTTTTTAGCACTCTTTTAAGCACTTTATATGTGTATTTCACTTAATTTGCACAACAGGATTCAAAACCAGATCTTTCTGATGCCAGAATCTATACTTTTTTTCCCAATGAGACACTCTTCTTCCTGACAAATTCAATCATTTTTTTCCAGTTCTGCTCTCAGGAAGGGCTTGGAGGAAGTCAACACCTCTCCTACATGGTGGTTTCCTCCAAATTGAATGGCAAACTCTCCAGAGGCATTGATTACACTGGGAGGTTGTCTCCTCACCTGGTTGGTGCTATTGGGAAAGTCAGAGGCTAGAATGACAGAATGGCCTCAGAGTCCACTGGCTCCTCTACTTACAGCCAGAAACCTCTTCCCAGAGAGATCTGTCATCTAAAGTTATTTCCATAAAGTCCAGGAAAGCAACTTCTCTGCCCAGTAAAACAAGGATCTGCTGATCTTATAGTCCCAGGATAGGATCCTGATATAGAACTTTCTGCTTCAAATGGATGTGCCATCCTTTCGTCATTTAACCAGAAAGCTGTTAGTATTTGCCAAGCTATACAGACACCAAGGGGAGTATCAAGGAAGTATTACATCTGGTGCCTAAGAACATAAAAACACCCTATAAGGACACCCCAAGAGCCTCTGTGACCTCAGACAAATAACTTCACCATCCTAACCCTCAGCTTTCTCCATGTGAAATGGGGATAGGAATAATTTCTAATGCAAGGATTGTTATGAGGATTGAATAAGATGATACTAGCAATTATTATGGAAGATACTCACACAGATTCCCTTCTTCCTTGTTATCAGAACCCTAATTTTGTTCAGGAAAGTACCTGCTCCAAGACTATGAATTAAAACTTATCTGATCTGGTCAAGACCCTAGGCATAAGGGAGGCTAGGACAGTGAGCATAAGGGCATATTCCTCTCCACCAAGATGCTCACTGTCCCAGCCTCCCTTAGGCCTAGGGATGCCCATTTGATCTTGCTCTGACCAATGAGAGGTAATGAGAAGTCATCTGGAAGTTTTCTGGGAAATTTTTGGTTTCCTGTAAAAGCAACAGGCATGAGGTCATACACAGAAGTGCTTTCACCTCATCCCACCCTACCTACACATACACACACTCTTTCTTCTTTGAATTCAGATGCAATGCCTGGGGCTGGGGTAGCCACCTTGTGACCAAGAAGCAGCAATTTTTAAAGGCAACAGTCAAAAGCTAAGCAGAGAGAGGCAGAAATGAAGAATGACCCTGGATATTTGATAAGATATTAGAGCTGACAAACCAACCTCAAAATACCTACCTCAGAGTTCTTAAGTGAGATTATAAATGTTTGAGTATTTAAGCCACAACTATCAGTTTTTCTGAACAACTGGTTGGATGCTATAATCTACTGTTACCGTTCACTCCAAGCTCCCATCACAGATTTTTCTATGACTCGGAGTGGTGAACAATATCTCTGAGTCACAGAGGGTCTCTTGAGGGACACTACTTTAACCAAGGCATACACAGTAAAGTCAAGCCCCTCTATTATTTCCCATAAAGTCCTCCTATACAAAGAACCCCACCAGAATCTGCAAATGGGGTGCCCTTAGTCCTATGTGATTCACACACTGCTTCTCAGGGAGTCTTCCAGCGTGACACCATATATGCAGGCACATGGGCTAACCTCATTCCCCATATGTCTCCTATGTTGTGCTGACACCCTTCCAGGTTGTGTCCTAGGGATTCTGTTCTGTTTCAATGGGAAAACTTCTCTTGATTCTTAGAATCAGGTTTCACAATTGCCCACAATTGTATTAGTCCATTTTCACACTGCTATTAAAGACATAGACTGGGTAATTATAAATTATAAAGAAAAAGTTTAATGGACTCACAGTTCCATGTGGTTGGGGAGGCCTCACAATCATGGCGGAAGGCAGAAGGCACATCTTACATGGCAGCAGGCAAGAGAGAATGAGAACCAAGTGAAAGGGATTTCCCCTTATAAAATATCAGATCTCGTGAGACTTACTCACTACTTGAGGGAAACTACCCTCATGATTCAATTATCTTCCACCAGGTCCCTCCCATAACACATACAAATTATGGGAGCTGCAATGCAATTTGAGATTTGGGTAGGGACACAGCCAAACCATATCACCCATGAAGACAGAGGAGGGATCTGAACATAGGAACAAATACATAAAAAATGCTCAGCACAGTGGCTGGTACCTGGTGGTTTCTCAATAAAAAGCAGCTATTATTCTCATGATAATCAGGACCATTCTCATTATAGAGCACAACTGCTGTCACTTCTAAATTCAGCTCCTCCATAAAGGTATCAACAGGCCCTGCACTTCCAAGTCCACCTACCCTCTGTGACTTGGATATTAGGATTATTTCTCACGTGGTATGTTCCCAGAGCAGGAGTGGCCTAGCAGGTTGTGGGAGATGAGCAGGTGCCTGAACAGGCTACACAGAGAAGGAGGCGGGACTTAACCTGACCATTCAGATGATGAGTCAAGGCCATGGTAAAGAAATCATACCCTGTCTTCCCAACCTAAGCTGAATATCAAGATGAATTTTAGATCATTCAACACACAACAAGTATTCATTGAGGTACAAGGCAGGTGCTCAAAACTGTGCTGAAAAAAATCCCATAAAAAAGAAGACACAGAGTGGGATGTATACTGCAGAGAGGATTTGTGGCTTGATTGAAAGAATTATGCTAGGAAAACATCCTCAGGTTTTAGCTACTCGCTTTCCTGGAATTCTGAGTTACCAAGCTAGAGGATCTTGAAAGACACACACCAAGCTTGCCAACAGAGCACTCCTCTAAAATACACCCCGCAGCTCTGCAAACAAGCCAACTTCCTACATCCAAATGACCATGTGCTGAGAACTTGTCTACGTGGTGCTTTCTGCCCATGGGGAGCCACCCTCATGAGTGGTACAGTGCATGCAGAGAGTGCAGGACTGCAACCAGGAGACTTCTGTCTCCACCAGCCGTCCCCCACTGAATTGCTGCATGCCTCCTTGTGGATCCTTGAGTCCCCCAGACCCCCATTTCCCCACCTGTCAAGAGAAGGGGCTGGATTCTCTCTTGTCAAGTGAAGGGGCTGGATTCCATGGCCCCTGTGACAATTAACTTTATGTGTCCACTTGGCTGGGATGCAATGCCAGAAAAGTGGTCAAACAGTATTCTGTATGTTTCTGTGAAGGTGTTTTGTGGATGAGATTTACATTGAAATCTGTGGACTCTGAGGAAAGCAGATGACCCTCCATAATGCAGGCAGTCCTCACCTAATCAGCTGAAGGCCTGAATAGAACAGACTGGCCTCCCTAAACATGAAGACATCCTGCCATCAGACAGCCTTTGGTTGGAGTTGGATTGCAGTTCTTCCCTGGGCCTCCATCCTACCAGCCCACTCTACAGATTTTAGACTCCTGAAGCCACTACAATCATGTAAACCAATTTCTTTTTTTTCCTTTTTTTTTTTTTTTTTTTTGAGATGGAGTCTTGATCTATCACCCAGGCTGGAGTGCAGTGGTGTGATCTCTGCTCACTGCAACCTCTGCCTCCCAGGTTCAAGCAATTCTCTTGCCTCAGCTTCCTGAGTAGCTGGGATTACAGGCACATACCACCACACCGAAATAATTTTTGTATTTTTAGTAGAGACGGAGTTTCACCATGTTGGTCAGGCTGGTCTCAAACTCCTGACCTCATGATCCACCCACCTCAGCCTCCCAAAGTGCTGGGATTACAGGTGTGAGCCACTGCACCTGGCCAATTTCTTAGAGAGAGAGAGAGAGAGAGAGAGAGAGAGAGAGAGAGAGAGAGAGAGAGTGTGTGTGTGTGTGTGTGTGTGTGTGTGTGTGTGTGTGTCCCCATACATTCTGTTGCTTCTGTTTCTCTGGAGAACCCTGACTAATACAACTCCCAAACTCCTTTCCAGTTCTAAGTTGCTGGGAAACTGATGGAAGAAGGGAAGTTTAGGCCCATCTCTCAGCCTGAAGCTCCCCAGGGCAGAGCTGTTAAAGCGATGAAGACAATGTCCTCTTTTAGGAAGACTTGTGCAATGGGCCTCCTCAGCACAACAATAAATACCACTAGTTCCAGAACTGGTACACCAAGTACTGTGGGGTGTGGGGTGAGATACATTAATATGAACACAGCCAAGAGGAAATCCAAAATAGGAGGTTATGAAGATAGCCTTACATTCCGCAGGTTTTGTCATCCTCTGCTGGGAGCTCCCCATCCACTTGACAGCACCGTTATCCCAGAGGCAAGAAGCAAGCTTGTTTTTTACTGGTGACTGATGAGGTCTTGTTACAGAGCAGCAAGACGCAATTTGGTGAAGATCCGGGAAAGAATTAAAGCCGAGAACATCCTGATATTCAAATCCATTCTAGGATGAGCAACTTGGAAGAGCCTGCTCCACACCAGCTGTTCCCTTCCACCCAGGGACCTTTACATGCTTGTCCTTTAATCAGACTCCCAGCAGATCCCAGCCACAGCTTGCAGAACTAGAGAGGGCACAGGCAGGAGATGGCGGCTCAATCTCAGCCTCCTTTGCTGGCTTCTCCTCTTCCTTGAGTCCTGTGTGCCCCAGGTTCCATCAAAGGCCCTCTTCTCTTCTCTTTCCTCCTACACTCTTCCAGGTTGTCCCACTCAGACCCAAGCCTTCAATTCTCACCCCTCTATGGATGAACTCCAAACCTTGATGTCCATCTCTGGCTGCTCTCCCGTGCTCCTGACCTGAGCTCCCCTAGAACATAAGCTTCATGAGGACAAGGATGGGTATCTCTTTTCTCTAACGTGTCTCCAGCTCCTGGAACATATTTGGTGATGAATAAGTATCTGCTGAATCAGTTAATGAACGTGCACCCAGCCACCTTGCAACATGTCCACTTAGGCTCCCTTGGACTAAGTGTACACAAAACCAAATCCTTATTCTTATTCTTCCCTTCCAAACCCTTATTCTTATTCTTCCCTTCCAAACCCAGGCCTCCCACTGTGTCCCTCGCTTTGTGAATTCCCTACACTATCCATTTCCTAGTTCTGAAATCTGGGCGTCCCATCTGTCTCCTATGCTCGCCATCAACTCCCACTTCCAGTGAATCTCCAGATTCTATCCTCTTATGCCTCTGACCTGGTCGGTCTTCTCTTTCCCTACCTGGAGTGAGGAGTGAGCCACCTGTTCCTCTCATGGTATCATAGTCATCTGTTTACTTTTCTGCTTCTCCAATTAAACAGTGAGTCATGTCAACACAGAGACCTGAGGTACTGACATTTACCTGTGTGTATGGGGAGGCGCGAGTCCCAGAATCTGAATCCCCCTTCTTATTTTGGAAAAATCCCTCCCCTGTGGTCATAACCATATGACCTGGCCTCACCCTCAGAGGCTTCCATCCTGGACTTAGAAACTGGAGGGAGGAAATCCAAGAGGCAGGTTCCTCCAGAGCTTATTCATGCTCCGGCCATCAGGGTGGCTGCACCAGCAGGGTGGTGCCAGCTGTGAGTCCTCACCAGCAGGCTGCTCTTGGGCAGGCCTTGGGGCTGTGCTCTCAGTGGCCTGGCTTCCTTTATTCCTACCTCTTGCTCAAGCCCAGTTCTCCAGCTTGCCACCAACTCAGAGAAGTTACCACTAAGCTTATAACACAGCCCTTTTATGAATAATTTTAGTTAGGGTCAGTTTCTAGCCTTGGAACCAAGTACTCTGACCAACATACGTGGTCTCACCTCTCTCTTAACCCCAGCATCTAGCAGGACGCCTGTTATCTAATAGGTAATTAGTGTGTGAATAAATAAATAAATGAAAAGAGGAAGGAAAAAAAAAGAAAAAGAGGAAAGTAAGAAGGGAGAAAAAAAGTCATTGTTATTCTTTTTTCCCCTTTGACTATTCCCCAGGTAAGGCTGGAAGGAGGGAGACAAGGGCTGGAAAATGATAGACCACTGAACGTGATGAGCATTAGGACCCTCCTCCTTCTTCAGTTGCTGCATCTTAGAGCCCTGGAAGAATGTGAGAAAATGTGTCATTCCCCACCTTTAAGAAATCACCAGTTCTTAGCACCCTCCAAGCAGTAAGCTGACAACCCTGCTTTGCTTTGTAGAATGACGTGACTCCAACATGATGCCCAGTCTGACTTGGGAGAGCAAGGAAAAAAAAGGAAGAGGGTCTGAGTGGTTATGGAAAAAAAGATGAAACAGGGAGCTGGGAATTTGGGAAAGCACACAAAGCGAACCTATAAAATTCCCATGCTTTATAAAAACCAACTGAGAATAGAAATTGGTGTAAGTTTCCTGAAAATCACTCTGGCATTCCCTTGGACCCAATAATGCTACTTCAAAGCATCTACCTTAAGGAAGCAATCAGAAATATGAACCATAATTTATGTATAAAAATAGTCATGTCAATGTTATTTATAACCAGAAAAAAAATTGGAAGCAACTTACACGTCTAACAGTAAGAAAACGGCTGAGTAAAACATGTCTCATCAATACAACGGAATATTAGACAGCAGTTAAAAAGTGTTTACAAAAGAACTATGAGGACATGTGGTGACGTAATGTTATACAGAAAAGAACAGAGTCATGCAAAACCACATATATAGGAAAATGCCTATATGTGAACAAAGTCTAGAAGAGACAAAATTTTCACAGAGGCTGTCTCGCCCTGGAAGAGCAAAAAGAAAATTATGGAATCGTTTTCCCTTCAGTAACTTTTCTATAGTTTTCTACAATGAGTCAACATTACTTTGTTGATCAAGAAAAAGAAAATATAAGATTAAAATGCAAGGGTGAAAATTACAACCAAATATAGAGTTGCTCTTTACTCAATAAATAATATAATCTTTTTATTAACCTCCGTTTCTTCTTGTAACAATATAATAAACATTAGAACAAATCTCATATAAGTAATTTAAATACCCTGTCACTAAGCAGTTATCTAGCCAAGTTCAACTAATCCTCAGTTCTGCTCCAGCTGGTTCTGAGTTGTACATCAAAGAGACCGTTGGTGTTAACATAAGAAGATGAAGAGGATTTATAATAATAATGGTTCATTATGCGCCAAGCACTGTACTAAGCTCACTACTCCCTTTAATATTCATGAGAACCCACAGATACTGAGTTATAGGGGGGCTGGATAACCTGCCCAAGATCACACAGCTAGTAATGCAGGAGCTGGCCTTGAACCCAGGACGTCTACCTCAGAGACGCCTGCACACTTCCATTGCTATATGTGCTGTTCCATTTCTTACCTTCAGCTGGGTCTTTAAAGGAATGATGGCTCTTACTATCCCCCAACAAATACCACTCTTGAATTTCTGCTCTCACCATCTTGAGATTCTGTTTTGTGACTTACAAAATTAATGCCTCTAAAACCTCATGCCTTCATGTCTCTAGCCACAGTGCTTTTTAATTTTTCACCTTAAGTATATGTCTCACTGTCTGTGATCCTTGATCATGATTTTTAGCTTTTTTAAAGGAACCATTTAAAGTACTAAATCCTTTTCCTTAATATGATGGTTAATTTTAAAAGGTCTACCAAGTAGAAGCAGGATGGAATCATTACTAGGAGCTGGGTAAATGGTCAAGTAAACTATATTATTTTAATGAAGGGAAATTATTTTTATCAAGCCAAGATCAGGAATGCCTAGTGGTGGAATTTTGTTTGTTGGCAGCAGTTTGATAAAAATATATATATATATATCTTGGATTAGATTGTGTTCTGGGGCAGAGCAAAACAAACCAAAACAAAAAAAAATAGTCCTCTTGTCATTTTTCCAGCGTTGGAAAATGGGAACCCACTGAGGTTTCTATCTCACAACTTGGCTACCAGGAATTTGCTCAGTCTGCTTTCAAAAGATTGCTGTCCTGAGTCCTGTCATAGTGCAGGTGATGACCATCAAGAAGTGGCTCTGAGACCTTCTTCTAGTCAAAGATCTTTCCACTGTAGGTGAAGAGAAACACCCCTTTCACCAAGAGTTATTGATCAGTTACAAGAGAAGACACAGTGCTAAGTCTTGAGGTACAGGAATGAGGAATTCCAGGGGCTTCAGATTAAGATTAAGGACAAAAATGGAAATGCCTAACTATACTGCAACACAAACACAGTAAGTGGCAAAATTCAACTAAAGGACAATTTACTCAAGGCCATGCAGAAAGCAGCACAAATTGCAGGTGTCATCTCTTCCACTGGGGTGCAGGGTAGTGTCTGTGTTCCAAATAGCACAGAATTTGAAGTTACTTCCATTTGTCCAAAGGTATGTGACCCAAAATACTCTCCCCACTCATCATCCTGTTCCAGCCATGTTAAAGTCAAATCAGAGCCCAGGAGTTCAAACACAAAGAGAATTCCTTTGCCTGCCTCTGCTTCAGTCGAGCTGGGTTACCTTAGGGGCCAGAGGACTTGTTTAGTTTCCTGGAGCCTGGATACCTGGAAGTCGGGGCTGACAAGTAATTTTGGTCTCCTGGAGCCAAGATCCTCACTAAGTGCCTCGCTGCTTTTGCTCCAGCTAGCTCCAGCAGCATCAATAAGAGAACGTGCTAGGCCTTAGCTGTCCTATTCTTTCTCATGAAATGAGGGCTTTTGAAAACAAGAGGAATACAAATGGCCCTACGGGTATAAAAAGCTGTGGAAACCTCCCTAGTAACCAGTAAAACATCAATCCCTTTTTTACTCTTCCGATGGGCCAAATTTTTAGACTGGGAAAATCTGCTGTTGTTGAGGATCTAAGAGAATGGACACTCATTCCCTGCTGGAAATGAGGCATCTAGCTCTATGATGCCTCCTGTGCATATCCGATCTTATCTAGTGAGAATAAACTGACATTATTGCTTGCTAGGGCAATTGGAAGCATCTCTTAAAAATTTAAATCCTAAATCTTTAACCCACAACTTCATTTTACAGCCACATTTATACATATGCATAAGGACATATGGACTAAGATGCTCATACAGATGTTTGCGATAGCAGAAAATTATAAATAACCTAAATGCCCGTCAATAAATGATGGAGTCAACTATAATATATTTATACTAGTGAATATCACGGACGGTAGGCTTTTTTGAATGAGGCAGATCCCTTTGTCTTGTCATGGACATCTGATCACTGAAGAATGCAAGTATGATCAAAATACAGAGTATGATCTTATGTTTTTTTTAATCTATATGTGTGTGAATGCAAATATACCAGAGTGATTTCCTATCCTTTGTTATCTAAAATTCTACAATGTGGATTTATGTTTTACTTACTGAATTTTTTTAAAAACTGAGAGAAAGTTAAAACATTTTGAAATAAGACAATAGAAAGTTGAAAGAATTTTCAGTTCGAGGGATGCAAGCTGGCTGTGGTGAGCTGTAATCAGGGAATTTGGTGCAGTCCAGATGCTGCTCTTCAGCCTGACAGGCCGAGGCTTGATTGCATCATTCTCCAAGAGCGATCTGGTCTCTCAGCAGCAAATGCAAACTGAACTCTCAGAAGACTGATAGAAAAACTGGGATGTCCATTTGTCATTTACAGCAGGGTTCTTAACCTCGGCGCGACTGACACTTTGGGCTGGAGAATTCGTTGTTAGAGGGAGAACAGGCACTCTGTGTATTGTAAGATGTCTGGCAGCATCCCTGGCCTCTACCCACCAGATGCCAGTGTCACATCCCTCCCCCAGTTTGACAACCAAAAAGTCTCCAGACATTGCCGAATGGCAAGGGCACTGCCAACATGGCCCCCAATTAAGAACCACTGATTTACGGTGAGCAATACAACAGCCAAGAAGACCACAGGCTGTCACTGCCAGAAAACTACTCGGATGACCAAATCACAATAGACGGTTGCCGAGAGAACAGGAAGCCGGAACAAAGGCGGTCTCTATTAAAAATACGATGTAAGTATTTGATGGTCTTGGGCTGTGATAGCCTAAGGCACCTCCCTCATTCCAGGGAAATCCCTGCCCTTGGATAAAACCTTGGTTGGGCACAACCAGCTTTCTCCTCTCTTAGGGCCTACATTAATTCTTCCCCTTCTGATCGTCACTTTTTTTCAGAGACACCAATGTTGTTGATTGTCTCAATACCTCCTGAACATGCCGATGGCCTCAAAGGGCAGAGGAGCATCCATGGTGACCTCCGGGGGGTGGGCAGAACCCCAGATGCCCCATCCCCAAGCACATCATTTCCTTAAACTTGTGTTCCACCTTAAAAACCCACCTGATTTTGCTTTCTTCTCTATGTCATACCTATATATTTATCTTAACAAAAAACAAATAAATTTCCCAAGTTTTAAGTCATAAACTTCGGGAAGTTTATACTGTGGCTTCATGCACTCCTGGGCACATTTCCAGATATAAAGAATAGACAAGTTCCTGCTCTTCTTTCATCTCATCTGAAGAGATTATTTCCATGAGATTGAAAAAAGGTTAAAAGAAATTTGGGGGTGCCAGGCACAGTGACTCATGCCTGTAATCCCAGCACTTTGGGAGGCCGAGGTGAGCAAATCACCTGAGGTCAGGAATTGAAGACCAGCCTGGGCAACATGGTAAAGCACCGTCTCTACTACAAATATTAAAATTAGCTGGGCTTGGTGGTACGCACCTGTAGTCCCAGCTACTCAAGAGGCTGAGGCAAGAGAATCGCCTGAACCTGGGAGGTGGAGCTTGCAGTGACCCGAGATTGTGCCACTGCACTCCAGCCTGGGTGACAGAGTGAGACTCCATCTCAAATTAAAACAAAAAAGCAAATAAATTTCCCAAGTTCTAAGTAGTAAACTTCATGAAGGCACACAAGTTTACCCTGTGGCTTCATGCGCTCCCAGGCACAGTCCCAAGATATGAAGAAGAGACAAGTTCCTGCTCTTCTTTGATCTCATCTGAAGAGATTATTTCCATGAAGTTGAAAAAGGTTAAAAGAAATTTGGGGGGCCAGGTGCGGTGGCTCGCACCTGTAATCCCAGGACTGTGGGAGATCAAGGCAGGTGGATGACTTGAGGCCAAGAGTTAGAGACCAGTCTGGCCATCATGCAAAGCTCCATCTCTACTAAAAACACAAAAATTAGCCAGGCGTGGTGGCCTACACCTGTAATCCCAGCTACTCAGGAGGCTCAGGCAGGAGAATCGCTTGAATCCGGGAGGTGGAGGTTGCAGTGAGCCAAGATCATGCCACTGGCAACAGAGCGAAACTCTGTCTCAAAAAAAAAAAGTTACCTGGGGGAAACATCTAGCTCTATGATGCCTCCTATGTATATCCGATCTTATCAAGTGTATTATACTCACTCCCAGGACAAAGAAGAGCCCTTTTGCTGTGTCTCTTACTGAATGTCTTGCTGCTTTTGCTCTAGCTAACTCCAGTGGCATCAACAAGGGAATGACGTGCTAGACCTTAGCTGTCTCCTCGGCAGAATTCCAGTGAAGACGACTGAGCTGCTTGTTTTCGTTTCAGGCAACATAGCCTCCTGAGATTATTTTTTAAAGAAATTTCTCTTAGCAGGAAAGACATAAGGACAGAAAAAAGCGTGGGAGCCTCTATTTCTGAATCAGACTTCCTTGGGATTTTATCTTCTCTTATTTAAGGGATTTCATGTTTCAATGTGGGAGAAAATTTTAAATATAGAAGTATATTTCAGTAATGACTCATTTAAAGCATTTATTAAGACTGACTTTTGCAGGGGACAGAGAACTTATGGATGTATAAGATAAAGAAAAAAACATGGGGGTTGGGAGAACTCAAGACATTTTAATTGACCTGTATTTGTCTTTTGAGTTCACGGTGTAGGATCCTGCAGTGCTGGGATTTGCTTAGTATTTTCTCAGACACAATACTGTGAGGGTAAAGTCAGGGCTTCATGCACCTCTTTTCAGTATCTCTTGGAAGCCTATATTTTTCCTCGTTCCCGTCTCCACTCTTTCAATCCCTTCATTATTTAAATGCCAAAGCTACAAATCTGAGAAAGGACAGAACCAGACACGTCCCTTTCCCTCCGATTCTCCTCCAAACCGGGATGGAATTTTGTGTTCTGCTCTTGCTTTCCTTATCCAGTTCTACACGTGATTCTGCTGTACTGTCATCCGTGGAGAGTTTCTTAGTAGAACAAGCCTTTTTATTTTTAAACTTTGCTTTAAAAATGACCAAGAAAATAAATGGGCTCTGGAATTTTCCTTCTTCTTCCCAGCAGAGTCTTTTTCAAGGATTCAAATCTCAACACTGTTACTCATTCTCGGTGTCATGATATTGAAGACCCAAAGTGATCATAAATGTGAAGCCCTCTTGAAATTCAGGCTTATGGAGAGAGAAATAGGGTGTTGGTGCCTGTAGTTTCCAGGCCCATGAGAAAAATGCACTCAGACTCACCAGGGACTATTTACACAGAGGGGAGGCAGGGAGAAGTAAGAGGCACAGTTCCCAGAAATCATGTTCCACGTCAACAAAAGCAAGGCCCAGCACCAGTTAGGTGGCATTGCCAGAGCAAAAAAGTAATCCAGCCTACTTCAGCCTAGTAAGAGAAAGCAGGCAAGCAAAGGTCACATCACCATGAGGCCAGCATAGTATCAGCGTTCAAGGTGTTTATTTTGGCAATGTGCAACTTGGGTTTGAACCCCAGCTCTGCCATTATATTAAGTGCAAGTTGCTTAGCCTCTCCCTGTTTCAGTTTTCTCATATCTGACATGGTGATAATAGAATTACTTTATTCAACACATGTTTATGAACACCTACTATGTGCCAGGTGCTCTTGTGGGTGCCAGAGGAGGGGTAGGGCAATGGTGAGAAAAACAGAAAATGTCCCTGCTCTTGGTGAGTTTACATTCTAGGGAGAGTGACAAACAAAAATTAAGTAGGATCATGTCCTTAGCAGATGCTATTTAGAGATAGAAATTGATGAGGGAAGGGGCAGTGAAACAGAAGAAATAATTGAGCTGATGCATGAATGACGGGAAAAAACAGCCACATGAAGACAAGGAAGTGGAACGTGCTTCAGACGGTATTTCATAAGGATTTTGTGAGATAATGTGTGGAAAATATGAGCACAGGACCAGACACAGCAAATGTAAATTACTCAACAGATGTAGACAACTGTGATGACTCAGAGAGGGTAGAAGAGGTCCCTGAGTCAGGTCATGGGTAAGTTGGGAGAGAGAATGTCAGGGGGATCAGGGAGGGAATTAAGGCTGGAGAGTTCATTGCATGCCCTGAATCAGAGGGGCCAGATGGAACAAAGGAGCCATGGGAGGACTGTGGAGGTGACTGTGGAAACTGGAGAGCTCAGGCCCCACTAGGGAGGGCAGCTAGCCTGCCCAGTTCCCTCAATTAGCTGGGTCCTTGTGACTTGAGTTTTCCACCCTGCCCTACCCGTAGCCTCCCCCTCAGCTCATTCTACCCATGTACCTCCCCCTCCTAATGCCCATGCTAGCTCTGCCAGTGTTCTTAGGCAAACAAGTCAAAGAGTATCTGTCTAATCTCCACATGTTATGAATAAAGAAACTGGGGCCAGGCAGGTTATGAGATTCTTACAGGGAACACAACTGCTCAGGCAGCCTCCAGCCAAGACTATACCTCATCTAGTTGAGAAGGTTGTCTTCTTCCGCCTTGGCTCCTTCTACACTTGTCCTGTAGCTTAAGAGGTGGCATGCACAGAACAATACGACAGAGAGGGGATGCCTGCCCTACAATCCACCCTGGTCATCCATGGGGCCACAGATGTCACAATGGGAACATTCCTACACCCAGAGAAAGCCTACTCCAGTATACCTAGGCTTTCAGAATGTCAGAAGCATTTTTCGGCAAGTGTGAGGATGGACAGGAGGCCATGGAATTATCACCATCAGGGCACTGGTAGGGCAGGCCATCTACATACAGGGCAGGTTGCTGGAGTGCAGCCCTAGAAAGCAACCCTGGTCAAATCAACAATTCAATAATCCAGAGAGTGTTGATGGTACAGCCTCAAGCACAGAACTACAGCAGAACCCAAAAGAAGTATGACACCCCCTTCCACCTGCAAATTGCTTTCACATTCCTTATCTCAGTTGGTTTACAGAGGAGACAACCAAGACTGAAGAGGTTAATGAAGACATTGTGACTCCTTCATGCCCTGCTCTCATAGATGTCAAAGCCCGTGATATTCAGGGATGCCTTCCACTCATGGGAAACCAGTTCCCATCCACAAACCAGTGAGAGAATAGCACAACATGCACAACACAACCACCAAGCCCTGATGGTCAGTGCTTCAGACTTTTGAACAATTTATGATTTCTGGACAACACACCACACCCTTTTCATCTGTAGGCTTTTGTAAATTGCCATTCCCTCTGCCTGAAATCCTATTCCCCACACTTTTCCCTATCATGACCTTCATCCTCTTGGCTAAATCCTATTTATTTCATCCCAACTTAAGTATCACCTCCTCCAGGAAGCCTTCTCTGGCATCCATGGGTTGGTATCCCATTCATGTGCCTCCTTGGCACCAATGCCTCTCTTAGAGCATTCACCAACCACATTGTCCTGTAATGGCAAGATCATGTTCTTTGTGTTCTGTCTCCCCACAATAGACTATGTTGCATGATGTCAGAGGCTAGGTCTTATTCACTGTTATATCCTCTGACCTCAATAGGCATTCAATAAGTTGTTATTTACAAAATCATGAATAGGACCAGATCCCTGCCCTCTCAGAGCTTCAGAACACACACTATAGAAGGGAGTTCACTGCCTGGGATGGTTATGGTTATTCTGTAGCTGTTTCTGCCCTTGAGAGCTTCAGGCTTCTTATGATTCTCTCTCTCTCTCTCTCTCTCTCTCTCTCTGATTTCTACCCTCCCCCACTGTCGACAGCTTCATGTTAGTTGGGTGAGGTCTGGGTAACACCAGCCCAATGCAGAGCCAGCCAGCTCCTCTCTGCAGAATGGCACCAGACCATTTGATTTTCTCCCCTCTGCTGGCATGAGAAGCTTAGAAGCAGCCAGGAAATCAGTCTTGGGAATATTTGGCCTTTCCAGGCCCTTGGGATTAGAGCCTAAAAATTGGATCCAGGGAGCCAAGCTACCAACCTATCCCCCTGTTGACCGGTAGGAGCTCCTTGCTTTCTCTCAGTTCCCTGGGTCCACCTGTCTCTTCTCTCTTATTCTCTCAGTTCTTTATCACCACTCACAGGGCAATTTCTACTTGTGACAGTGGTTCTGTATAGGCTACAGTGAAAATCTTTTGGGGAACTTGCCCATTTACTATGACTCCTTAGTTGTACCCCTTGCCCACAAGGGCTTTTGGCATCTATATGTTTGCCTTATATCCTGTTCTCGCCACAGTATTGATTGGACCAAAGTTGGATACATGAACCAATCAGAGCCCATCACATTCTGTTAACTAGGAATTGGTGCAATAAGTGTCTGATTTGGCCTGAATTGGTCTCTTAAATGAAAATGATGTAAACTAAGGAGCTGTGTGGTGGCTTCTCTTACCTACCAAGTGACTGGGAAGCATAGAAGGCTGGTCTGCAGAAAGAGAAAGAAAGAACGAGAAACGTGTATAAGATGTCAGGGTCAGTTGTTTCACTCCTGGTTGTAGCTTCTTTTTAAGGCCCAGCCACATCCTTTCCTACAGGTACTTCCTCAGTGTTCAAAAATTATCCACTGAGCACCTAATGTTTGCCAAGCATGAGTTTTTAAAGCACTTGGTCTAAGTGGTGGGAAAAAATAGACACAATCCACATCTGCATGGAGCATACAATCTAATTAATCAAATACAAAACTAAATACATAATCACCAATGGGTTTAACTGCTGTGAAAGAAAAGTACAAAGTGACTTAAAAATACATCTAACAGGAAGACCTGATCTAGGCTGGAGAATTAAGGAAGGCATTCCTGAAGGAATAACATCTGGATGGATTTATGAAACAGAGAAGCATCCATGGGATGATAAGATGATTCATAAACCAAACCAGTGCAGTAGAGGAAGGATTTCAGGAGCAGAGGTGACCAAAAATGCAAAATGAGTTGTCCACTGGGAGAATACTGGGCCTTCCACAAACTGAGGAACGGGAATCCAAGTCAATCTTATCTAGACCTTAAGAGGCAAGCTGATACCTGGGTCTCATCTGATTTAATTGATTGGGATGTAGCTTGAGCACTGGGAGTTTTTAAACTCCTCAGGCGACTTGACTATGCAGCCACAGTGGAGAATCACTGACTACTGAACTGCAATGAGAGCCTAGCCAGTGGCAGAAACCCTGACTTCATAGCAATACTGATTCTTCCCCAGCATCTTCGAGTGACGAATTCCTGTGATGGATTTTACACAGTCTGTATCAAAACCGATGAGGCACCTGCCACATAGCATGCTGGGATCTTAGGCAAAAAGAAAGAGAGAAAGTGACCTCAAACAGCCTGAGGCATGATCTAGGCTCATCAACTAGGAAAGAGCTCAGATTCCAGGGAAAACAAACAGTGGTAAGGCCAAGGAAGAGAAAGAGAAAGACTGCTGGACTGGCATAGAGCTTAAAGAACTGACAATTCTCCTAGCCACCTACTCTCAGTGTTTGCCTCAAAATGCCAAGAATTTGAGGGACAGAAAGCCATGAAATTATACTTTTGAGGTCTTGCAGGACAGTGAAAGATATAGTATTAATGGCCACAGCAACAGTGCACTGATAAATGTCTAACAACCTACTATCTAGGAAGAGGAAAGCTCTGGTTTGTAGCTTTTGCCAATTACAGGGGTGTACATATTCCCATCTGTCATGTTACTAACATGCATCACTGAAAGCAGAGCTGTAAAGAAATGCACATGATTGGCTCTCGTGAACTCACATGAATCATCTCCAGGACACCACTGGCCCCATCAGATAACCTGAATGAGTTTTGCAGGCTGGGGTCATCAAGGAATTCTGAGTACCTGGCATTCACATTTAATTTTTGACATATATAATAAATAGTATTTTCTGTTAATTAACAGCCTAAATGTGAGAGGAAAAAGGATTATTTCTACTATATTCTCCCTACCTTCCAAGGAAGGTGAATCCCAGAGAAGATATGTCTGGATTTCCAGAAAAGCTACCAAAAGGGATGGGAGAATATTTGGGGAGGAAGGAGTGATGAGTTTGCTAATGTTGAGAGAAGAACTTTGGGGAAAGAACAGAGATGCCTTAAAAGGGGTTTTGGGGGTAAGTTTTGCTGTGTGGTACACAATGTTATTCTCTAGATTTCCTTAAGAAATCATCAGTAAAGTTGAATTTCTCAGGAAAACTTTTGGCATTCAATTTGATTTAAAGAGGAACATAGTAAAGTGCTGAATTTGGTCCCGTGGTAGGTACACAGCATGAGAAGAGGCTGCCCAAAGGGGTAGAGTCATGTTCAGATTAGATGGATAAGAGCAATAATAACAACCTGACAATAACAACCATCCTTGCTGAGCACTGACCACATGCCCAGCATGGCTACACACATTTCATGAATATTAATCCATTTAATCAGGCAACAAATCAGTTCAAATCAGAACCCAGACAAACTGGTCCAAGAGCCCAAGCTTGATTGGTTACTACATCATGTGACCTCTTCTTGTAGTATATGGAATATGGAACACAATGTGTATTTTTAGGTAAATAGCTTCTATTTCAATATAGAACACTTTGGATTTTTGTGGTTATGATGTTTCACCTAGAATTCAGACCTTCCCAGGAGACTGGAACCTTATAGCACTTTTGACAAGCATTGCCTTTGAAATGAATGAAAACCTTAGACAGACTATAAGGGGGGTTTTGGGCATCAGTCAGGGAGGTGGGTATTTTCTTTCTGAGGCATCTGAAGTGACCACAGAAATCCATTATGCAACTACTGCATACAACTTAATTAAACAGATATTATTAAGCACCACTTGGGGTATACAATGATAAGGAAGAGAGTTTTTCTTGCATCTCACCCATTCAGTAGGAGAGGGTGGGGAGTGGAGTTAAAAAGCAAGTCCAGGCTGGGCATGGTGGCTCATACCTGAAATCCCAGCACTTTGGGAGACGAAGGCGGGCAGATCACCTGAGGTCAGGAGTTCAAAACCAGCCTGGGCAACATGATGAAACTCCGTCTCTACTCAAAATACAAAAACTAGCAGGGCATGGTGGTGCATGCCTGGAATCCCAGCTACTAGGAAGACTGAGGCAGGAGAATCACTTAAACCTGGGAGGCAGAGGTTGCAGTGAGAGATCGTGCCACTGCACTCCAGCCTGGGCAACAAAGAGAGACTCCATCTCAAATAAAAAAGCAAGTCCACCATTAACTCTGTGCCAAGGGACAGACAGGAGAGTGCATGAGAAAGCTAATGAGTAAGTGCTGCTTAGGACCTCAGGACATGGCACAGAAATCATGAGAATTTTCCCAGGCTGATAAAGTGTGGGCTTAACTCTGAAGGATTTCAACAGGTACAGTTAGAGAGTGAAAGCAGTCCAGGGAGAGGAAAAGCCCAAGCAAAGAACAGGGCAGGAGGAAGAACTGCAGGCATGGGGAGGGAGCATGAGGCAGAGGCCAGAGGCTATTTATCTGGGAGCTCACAGTCTCCTCTGGATTGTCTTATAACAAAGAAAGTAGATAAAATTATAATGACATTATTGTGAGAACCTGTCAAATCAACAAGACTGTTTTATTTTGAAAAAATGAAGAGTACCTTAAAATTTAAATAAAAGTTACTATACTTCCACTAACGCTAATTAATAACAATTAATTAATAATGAGCCAGTTCATTGAGGATTACAATTGAAAAGGCAGACCAGAGTCACTCTGGACAGATCTGGGATGCAGACAGTTTGTAAGTACCTCCTCTCCTCTCTCCCACTCCCCTAGCTTAATGTTTCCATCCTCCCCTTAGCTCAGTTCTTGAGATCCCTTATATCCTCAGCTACCCTGGATCTCCTTCCATGATGTCCTTTTTTTTTTTTTTTAATTTTTCTTTATGTTCTGGATTCATATGCAGAACATACAGGTTTGTTACATAGGTATACATGTGCCATGGTGGTTTGCTGCACCTATCAACCCATCATCTAGGTTTTAAGCCCCAAATACATTAGGTGTTTGTCTTAATGCTCTCCTTCCCCTTGACCCCCACCCCTCTACAGGCCCTTGCGTACGATGTTCCCCTCCCTGTGTCCATGTGTTCACATTGTTCAACTCCCTCTTATGAGTGAAAAGAATGAGGACATGAACTCATTCTTTTTTATGGCTGCATAGTATTCCATGGTGTATATGTGCCACATTTTCTTTATCCAGCCTATCATTGATGGGCCTTTGGGTTGGTTCCAAGTCTTTGCTATTGTAAATCGTGCTTCAGTAAACATACGCATGCAGGTGTCTTTATAGTACAGTGATTTATAATTCTTTAGGTATATACCCACTAATTGGATTGCTGGGTCAAATAGTATTTCTGGTTCTAGATCCTTGAGGAATCTCCACACTGTCTTCCACAACGGTTGAACTAATTTACATTCCCATCCAACAATATAAAAGCATTCCTATTTCTCCACACCCTCACCAGCATCTGTTGTTTCCTGACTTTTTAATAATTGCAGTTCTATCTGGTGTTGAGATGGTATCTCACTGTGGTTTTGATTTGCATTTCTCTAATGACCAGTGATGATGAGCTTCTCTTCATGTTTGTTGACTACATAAATGTCCTCTTTTGAGAAGTAACTGTTCATATCCTTTGCCCACTTTTTGCTGGGGTGGTTTGATTTTTTCTTATAAACTGTTTAAGTTCCTTGGAGATTCTGGATATTAGCCCTTTGTCAGACAGGTAGATTGCAAAAATTTTCCCCCATTCTGTAGGTTGCCTGTTCACTCTGATGATTGATAGTTTCTTTTGCTGTACAGAGAACTCTTTAGTTTGACTACATTCCATTTGCCAGTTTTGGCTTTTGTTGCAATTGTTTTTGGTGTTTTAGTCATGAAATCTTTGCCTATGCCTATGTCCTGAATAGTATTTCCTATTACCTAGGTTTTCTTCTAGGGATTTTTTTGTGTGTGTGTGCACTTTATTCAACTGATCTCAGGTCAGTGTACAGGTCAGCGCTGGCTGCCTCTACCCACTCCCAGGGAGACCAAAAGCCTTCATACATCTCAAGTTGAGGGACAAAATGGGGTAGCCACAGAGGCTAAAATCTTTCAAAATAAAACAAAATAAAAAAGTATTAAGGTGAAATTTTAAAATTTTTTCATTACATAATTTACACAAAAGGAATGCTATTACCTCACCTGTGTGGAGTTGGGAGAGGACTGGGCCATTCTCCTTAGAGAGAAGTGGGGTGGCTTTTAGGAGGGCAGGGGACTTCCTGTAACAATGCATCTCACGATATTTGGAATGACTTTTTAAAAAAGAACCATGTATAATCAAGTCCTCGGCCACACTGTAGAACTTTGGGGGATGCTTACTCCAACCAACTGCTGTGACCTTCACTGTTCCAGTTTTTAAAAACTGAGTCAAGCCAAAAAACAAAACAAAACAAAACAAATAAAGCCATGCCAATCTCATCTTGTTTTCTGCGCAAGTTAGGTTTTGTCAAAGAAGGGTGTAACGCAACTAAGTCACAGTCCGCCTAGAGGTATTTGCAGTGGACAATAGAGGGGCCGGACTCAGCGTACTCCTGCTTGCTGATCCACATCTGCCGGATGGTGGACAGCGAGGCCACGATGAAGCCACCGATCCACATGGAGTACTTGTGCTCAGGAGGAGCAATGATCTTGATCTTCATCGTGCTGGGTGTCAGGGTGGTGATCTCCTTCTGCATCCTGTTGGTGATGCCAGGGTATGTGGTGGTACTGCCAGACAGTACTGCATTGGCATACAGGTCTTTGCAGATGTCCACGTAACATTTCATGATGGAGTTGAAAGTAGTTTCATGGATGCCACAAGGTGCCATGACCAGGAAAAAAGGCTGAAAGAGCGCCTCAGGGCAGCGGAAGTGCTCGTTGCCCATGGTGATGACCTGGCCATCGGCATCTCATAGCTGTTCTCCAGGGGGGAGCTGGAGGCCACCGTGGCCATCTCCTGTTCGAAGTCCAAGGCGACGTAGCACAGCTTCTCTTTGATGTCACACAGGATTTCCCACTCAGCCATAGTGATGAAGCTGTAGCTGCTCTCAGTGAGGAACTTGACAAGGTAGTCAGTCAGGTCCCAGCCAGCCAGGTCCAGAAACAGGCATGGAGGAGGGCGTATCCCTCATAGATGGGCATAGTGTGGGTGACCCCATCACCAGAGTCCATCACAATGCCAGTGGTACAGACAGAGGCGTACAAGAACAGCACAGCCTGGATGGCCACGTACATGGCTGGGGTGTTGAAGGTCTCAAACGTGATCTGGGTCATCTTCTCGCAGTTGGCCTTGGGGTTCAGGGAGCCTCTATCAGCAGCACGGGGTGCTCCTCAGGAGCCACATGCAGCTCGTTGTAGAAAGTGTGGTACCAGATCTTCTCCACGTCATCCCAGTTAGTGACAATGCCGTGCTCGATGGGGTACTTCAGGGTCAGGATGCCCTCTTGCTCTGGGCCTCATCACTCACATAGGAGTCCTTCTGACCCATGCCCACCATTATGCCCTGGTGCCTGGGGTGCCCCACGATGGAAGGGAAGATGGCCCAGGGAGCATCGTCGCCCACGAAGCTGGCCTTGCACATGCAGGAGCCATTGTCGACTACAAGTGCGGCGATATCATCATCCATCGTGAGCTGGCAGTGGGTGTGGACGGGTGGTGGAGCAGCGAGGGTGAGGCTCTGTGCTCGTGAGGTGGATACAGTCTCTCTTCTAGGGTTTTTATGGTCTGAGGTTTTACATTTAAGTATTTAATCCATCTTGAGTTAATTTTTGTATAAGGTGTAAGGAAGGGGTCCAGTTTCTGTTGGTGCTCTACATATTCAGAGAAACTTTTCTAGTAACAAACTATAGAAATGATCCCTGAAAGTATAGTCTTCGTGATGCCCTTTCAAGGCAGTAGCTTCTTGATCCTGTTTTTTTGTTTTGTTTTGCTTTGTTTGAGATATATTCTCACTTTGTCCCCTAGGCTGGAATGCAGTAGCATGATCTTGGCTCACTGCAACCCCTGCCTCTGGGGTTCACACAATTCTCGTGCCTCAGCCTCCTGAGTAGCTGGGATGCTGGGATTACAGGCACATGCCATCATGCCTGGCTAATTTTTTGTATTTTTAGTAGAGACTGGGTTTTGCCATGTTGGCCAGCCTGGTCTTGAACTCCTAGCCCAAGTGATCTGCCCTTCTCAGCCTCCCAAAGCTCTGGGATTTCAGGTGTGAGCCACGGAGCCTGGCCAGATACTATCTTTTCTATTAAAGTTGTCACTTTTGTTTTTCAGGCCCCAGGGAGTTTGAGATAACCCAAATGGAAGCTCAGGTGATAATGGCTAATTATGACCTTCAATGGAAACACATTGGCTTCAAAACCAAAAGTTCAGGTAGTCTGAGAATTTCAGGCCAATAGGAGAGATTGGGGCAGTGTCATCCAACTCCCCTCAGATCATACCCAATAGGAGACTCCTGATTCCATCTACAGGGCTGACCATGGTTGGGGAAAGTCCTTTAGGAAACCATAGGCCAAATTATACAAAGGAAAAGGTAGAATGTGGCTAGACGGAACTCCATGCCCTCTTGTGCCCTGGTCCGTTTTCCTTCCTCCCCTGAGGAAACGCAGAGCTGTTTTTGAAATGTAATTCTAGATAACTCAGGCTATCGAGTTGCATTTCACCTGGCAGTTCATACAGGCTGCATGAGCCAGCATAAAGGAAGACTGGAGTGGGGGAGGGAGGGAGGAGACAAACGAAGGTGGTGACAAGGGGAGCTTTTGGAGACAAAGACCTGCAAATCTGGACCCAGCAGGTTCAGCTTCTGAGTCCAATGTCCATCTGAAGGCCAAGAACCTCACCAACAGCCCTAGAGGAATTTCCAGCCTTTCCTGCTGATTGCCTTGGCCAGCGCCCACTACGTCTCTCATTTCTAGGCGTTTCACCGCTTACGGAGTGCTTCCCAGAAAGAGTGCCTCGCAGTGGCCCTGGGACAAGTCTTCGGCTATTGATGTGCCAATTATACAGATGAATATACTGAGGCTGAGAAGTCCAGAGATTTGCCTAATGTGGCTCCGTGAGTGAAAACTGGGAATTCACTCTAGGTCTGCCTATTCTAAAACCAGTCCTCTTCCACCTGCTCTTCCTTCTCCATTGCCATGGTCAAATGATGATCGAGAAAAATAAAAGGATAGGGAGAAAAATGTCCCCTGCCCTCAAGTTACAAGCATGAGAGATTTTGAAATAGCAGGTCAGAGCCTTCTGACCTATGTGCTTTCATAAGCAACTATAAACTCCACTCTCCTTCAGCCCATCACCCTACAGTCAGTCAGTCATTCAACAAATGTGTATTGAGTACCTGCTCTGTGTCAGGCTCTGTCCTAGGTGCTGAGGTTACAATGGGGACAGAGCAGTTAAGGTCCTTGTTTTCAAGAAGCTTACATTCTAGAGAAGGAAGACAAGCTAGAAACCAATAAAATATACAAGTGTATGTTGAAACTAAAACCGATGCAAACATAGCTTCTCTTGGGAATAAAGAAGCTCAGATTGTATGAATGTCAGGCTGAGCTTCCCAAATCAACCTACAGCCTTCTAAATTAATACCAAGAGTTGGTTCTCTACCAGATCATATAAAAACAAATCCTTTTATTACAAACCACAAAAAAAAAAAGAAAAGAAAACATATGAAAGCTCAGTCAAGAGTCAGACTTGGAAGGACTTTTGCAAGACCTAAAGAAAGATGCTGTTACTAATAAACCACAGCCCCATCTTCAAGGCTTGGTGGATGAGCCTGATAAAAGAGCAGATTTCATTCACATGGGAATGAGCTGGGAAGATGACATTATCATTATGACTTCAGGGTCAAATTGGAGCCTCTTGTAAATCAAAATTAAATTATGCTTTCAGTATTGCAAGCAAGAAGTTCAGATTCCAGGATATCAATATGTGTTTGTTCACATGTGGCTTTTATATTTCAAAGGGTAATACCGTCTGAAATCAGCCCAGCCCACCTCACAGTGTTCTCTCTTTGAACCTAATGCATCTGACATCCACTGTGCTTGTTGGGCAATTAACCACACACCACCCGTGAACTTGAATTGTTGTTTTGTATTGTTCTTTATCTCTTCCAGTGTTGAACTTATGCAATGATGATTCATCCACCAACTGGTTCACAGGGATCACATCTGAACCTCACACTTTTTTAACCTTGGACTAGGACAAGCCTTCATTTAATCCACAATTTGTTGAATACCTACTATGTGCTGGTCTCATCATTAGACACTGGGGACAGGTAGAAAAGGTCATATGTCACATCTTCTTGGACATTACAGTCTAGAGGAAGGAGGAGACATTAGCCATCACTAAAATGAATCTATTGTGACAGACTGAAACAAATGCAATGAAGGAAAAGAACTCAGTTCCAGAAGAATGGCTCACATTCGGGAAACCAGATCTGGACTAGAGGGAATCAAAGGATTTCCTACGGAAGTAAAACTGTCACTGAGATGGAAAGCAGAGGAAGAAAAATATGCAAAGACCCTGGGCAGGAGGAAACGTGGGCCCATATGTGCACTGTGCACAAGTCTGCACTGCAAACTGGCATTGGGGCCAGAGCAAAGAAAGCAAGATGGGGAGTCAGGCAAGAGACTTAGGCGAGTTCTTGCAGAACTTCCTTAGAAGCAATGGGAAGCCACGGAGGGATATGCAACACAGAGCAACATGATCGAATTTGCATATTGGAAAGGTCTCCTGACAGCAGCATGGAGCAGACTCCTCTAACCATTTGACTACACAGCCTTACAAGTGGTAAGGTTTTGAGTACACACCTTTGGTTTATGTAAATGTATGTGTTTTTTTAAGTGTGTGTGTGTGTGTGCGTTTGTGTGTTTATACACTGTATAGTTTATGTACATTATAAAACATACAAATATAGAAATTGTTTTAAAGGGAGCTAACAAAGAATATTTTTTAAAGTCTTAACAAAGTGTTGATAATTGTTGAAGTTGAGCAATAGGCACATGAGGGGTCATAATTTAAATTAATTCATTTTTTGAGACAGGGTCTTGCTCTTTCATCCAGGCTGGAGTGCAGTGGTTTCACCCGGGCTGGACTGTATAACTCACTGCATTGATCTCCTGGGCTCAAGTGATCCTCCCACCTCAGTCTCCTGAGCAGCTAGGACTACAGGTATCTACCATCATGCCCAGCTAAATTTTTTTATTTTTATTTTTTCTTGTTGAGAAAGGGTCTTGCTATGTTTCCTAGGCTGGTCTCATACACTTATCCCCAAGCAAGCCTCCCACCTCGGCCTCTTAAAGTGTTAGGGTTACGGGCTGAGCCACCATACCCAGCCTCATGATTATATTTTCTATTTTATGTGTGTTTGAACATGTCCCCAGTGAAATGATTTTAAGTCTTGAAAATTTTGACTGCATGTTATCATTAGTTATATATCACTAAGGACATTATACACTTAGAGTAAGAGTTGTTACTAATAAACAATAGTAGATATTTGTCCATATTTCACCCCATATTTTTTATTAGCTTGTTGTTCCCCTTTGCTTACCTTTAGTATTCGTCATGCTTAATGTTCTGAGAAATGTGTCATTTGGCCGTTTTGTGGTCGAACGTCATAGAGTATACTCACATATACCTGAATGTTCTAGCCTATTGCACACCTAGGCTATGTGGTATAGCCTATTACTCCTAGGTACAAACCTGTATAGCAGGCTACTGTAGTGAACACCGTAAGCAATTGCAACACAATGATATTTGTGTATCTAAACACAGAAAAGGTAATGCATTGCACTACTATGTCACAACAGCTATGACTTCACTAGGTGATAGGAATTTTTGAGCTCCATTATAGTTTTTGTTTTTTGGTTTTTTTGGGGGGGTTGTTTTTGTTTTTCTGAGACAGAGTCTCACTCTGTTGCCCAGGCTGGAGCACAGTGGCACCATCTCAGCTCACTGCAACCCCTGCCTCCCGGGTTCAAGCGATTTTCATGCCTCAGCCTCCTGAGTAGCTGGGACTACAGGCACATGCCACCACACCCTGCTCACTTTTGTATTTTTAGTAGAGACGAGGTTTCACCATTTTGGCCAGGCTAGTCTTGAACTCCTGCCTCAGGTGATCTGCTCAACCTCACGCTGGGATTACACGCATGAGCCACAATGCCTGGCCCATTATAGCTTTATGGAACACTGTCACTGTCACGGTCATATATGTGATCCATCATTGACTAAAGCATTATTATGCATAGCATGATTGTATCTTTAATCTTCAAAAAGGATGCAGGAATCCTTTTAGGTTGCTTATCTATTTTTTGGAAGTTTGTTTAATTGGAACTACTTAATGTAATCTATGAACAGCATTCTCCTGGAGAAGATACAAGCTGCAGTTCCTTGCAACACACTGAGAGTGAACAAAACCACGCAGGCTCCCTGAGAACACAGTCATGTTCTGGAGCCCCCGGATACCCGGATACCTCTTGAACCAAACGTAACATAGACTGGCTGACAGAAGAATTGGGCAAGGAGCCACAGTCAAGCCAATCATTGAATGTCGTGAAAGCTTGATTGTTTTCTTAATTTTGCTAAACATAAACAAAATCAAAATTCTAATGGCTTCTGCCTGCACACCAATGGATCATACCGTGTGCAAATTCTTGGAGATAGTGCAGTACATACTGGATTGATACTGAGGGACCCAGGGAGGACATGGAGGAGGCTGGGGCAATATCCAGTGGAGCAATGATGGAGGCGATGGGACTGATGGGAAGAGAAGTGGAGAGATTCGAGAGCTATTTAGAAGCACAGCACGACTCAATGCTGGATTCAAAATAGGGGGCAAAGAGGAGAAAGACACAAGGGTACTCCAGCATTTCTGTCTTGCACAAATAATTGCATTTTATACCAAAAAATTTTTATTTAAATGTTGAATTAAATTAGCGCATCGACATAAAATTAAAACCAATTTGTGCGATTTAAATGGACTGTCTTTCCTAACTGTGCTTATGGTGATATTTTCTCTGCTTTGATTTCTTTGTTTTGTTTGTGTTTGAGATGGAGTTTCACTCTCTCACCCAGGCTTGAGTGCAGTGGTGCGATCTTGGCTCATTGCAACCTCCGCCTCCCAGGTTCAAACAATTATCCTGCCTCAGCCTCCAAAGTAGCTGGGATTACAGGTGCCCACCATCACGCCTGGGTAATTTTGTATCTTTAGTAAAGACAGGGTTTCGCCATTTTGTACAGGCTGGTCTGGAACTCCTGACCTCGGGTGATCTGCTCACCTTGTCCTCCCAAAGTACTGGGATTACAGCCATGACCCACTGCACCCTCTGCTTTGATTTTTAAACCATTCTACTTCAGAGAAAGTGCAGTTGGTTTTCACTTAGCTAATCTTACCTGCAGGAAGCTTTTGATTTTGAACGCTGAGCCCAGGTAGAGTCTCAGAAACAATAAAGCTTCACAGTATTCGACCTGCCCAACCAAGCTCATATAGCATGGCCTGCACCCCGGGGGCTTTGATTCCTCCTTCCCATCACCAAGCAGCAGCTCCTTCGGACCTAGATTCCCTGGCAGGAAGTCCTCCCTGTGAGAACACATCACATTGCCAGCAGTGGGCAAGGGGGACCCTGGGCCTGGGCCAAGCAGAGAATCATCTTCTGTGGGTTTACTGTTGGGACACCAGGAAGACCCAGCTCCAAGATCCAAATTCTATCTCCTATCCCCTTGGTACTGTTACCCCACACTCCTCCCCACTACCCTGGGAAATGAATTACTTTGCATTAAATATCATTTCACAGGCATTACTCTCAGGAGCAATGTTTTACTCCTGAGAGGAATAAAACATCATCACTGTCACCTTAATGTGAGTGGATTTAGCAGACTACTTTTCTCAGAGTCAGGAAAAGCCCAGTTTCTTAGTCCATTTTCTGCTGCTGTCACAGAATGCCACAGACTGGGTAATTTCTAAAGAACAGAAGTTTATATGGCTCACAGTGCTGTAGGCTGGGAAGGCCCAGAGATGGTGCCAGCATCGGGCAAGGGTCATGCCATGACAGAAGACACCACCTGGCAAACAAGTGCACCAGACACAGAGAAAACTGGGGCCGAACTCATCCTTTTCATCAGGGGCCCATGCCAGAGATAACTAACCCACTCCCATTATAATGGGATTAATCCAGTTATCAGGGCAAAGTCCCCATGGCCTTATCAGCTCTTACTACTGTTATAATGGTAATTCGGTTTTTTTTTTAATTTATTTTATTTTTCTATACATTATTGGGTACAAGTGGTATTTGATTACATGAGTAAGTTCTATAGTGGAGATTTGTGAGATTTTGGTGCAACCATCACCCGAGCAGTATACACTGCACCAAATTTGTAGTCTTTTATCCCTCACCCCCGACCCCTCCTCCCCACAAGTCCCCACAGTCCATTGTATCATTCTATGCCTGGCAATTAAGTTTTCAACACATAAACTTTCAGGGAACACATTCAGGTCTCATAGAACACTATATGTCCAGCAAACATGGAAACTAGCAGGCAGGGAAGCTCCTGCTACAAATACCACTGACGTGCTCTTCCTTCATCTCCAAGTTCCAGGGGGTAGACAAACAGAGAGGACCCCTTCCTTCCCAGAGCTCATTCTCCCACCTAGGGAGATTACACAGTTATAGAAGGAAAAAAGGGGGCGGGGGAGGGGAAAAGAATGACAATATAGGTAAAGATTTTAAAAGTCTAATTTACTGAGCAATTCTGTGTGCCTGGCACTTGGAAATATACTTTACTGGCAAAATCTCATGTACTCCTTACCCCAGCTCCATGAGGTAGGTAACTCTTATTGCCTGCATTTTACAGATGATTAAAGAACAGAGAGGTTAAGTACTGGCTTAAAGTCACACGGTATGAGTGATGAAGCCAAGCGTATATTCAAGATAGCAGGGTTTAAAAAAAAACTGCCCCAAGAATCAAGAGCAGGACCTTGGGTGGCCTCAGAGCCCCAGTTCTCTCTTCCGTAAAATGAGAGACAGGTTGATCTCAGGGCTCCTCCCAGCTCAAACATCCTACAAATCTATTGAGACATCATCTTCCCATCCAGCCAGACACTCTCTTGAACAAAGTGTAATTAACAGCACTTTGTGCTAGCTCAGAGGAATAGACACAGTTTTCAGGAGGCATCCAGGTGTCAGGATGGCTATCTTTCTTTCATTATTTAATTAAAAATGAAAAAGTTACTCTAGCACTAATGAGATCAATACCTGGGCATTCCAAGGGTTGGGTAGAAAAAGAACTATCAACCTGCTGAGCGGACGGAGAAATCTGAAGTCGCGCTGTTGTGTTATGACACTGTGTTGCTGTAACCAAGGCCTGGGGAGGCTTAGTGCTTCAGCTGTTCCATCAGCTGGGAACTATTCACATTTCTCAGTTCTCAGAGTTACTGTGCCTTAAGCAGAATTATTTTCCACAGAGACACTTAACAGGTGGCTAGAGTCCCTGTTTGGTGTCCAGGACAGTCATAATGACCAGTCCTTACTGCAGACAACTTTTCAGAGGAGGAAGTCCCTTCCTTTATGACCTGGAGGAGACTTCCTCTGGGACCCGCCTCTAGCTGATTGCTCTTAAGTCTACTTTTATCATTCTGGGGAAGCTCCATGAATAAGCTACTCCCAGCTGTGGCTACGGGCTCACAAATCTCACCTCAACACTTATGAAGAACGCCACCTTGGTTATGTCACCTAACACCTCCAAACCTCAGCCTCCTCACCTGGAAAACAGATGTTAGGCTGGTGCAAAAGGAATTGCCATTTTTGCCATTGTACTTTACAGGGTCACTGACAATATTAATTAAGGGCTTCTTTATATGAGAATATGCCTAGCACAGGGTTTGTATACATTAAGTATTGCATAAGCATGTGTTAAATCTAAATGGTAAGCTGCAGATCTCACAGCCTGGAAGAGAAAAGTTACAGATTCCATGTCACCCAGAGCAAAGTTATTTTGGAACTCTATGTAGCCTCCAAAAGTCATTGGAAATTGAATTCCATTTATTCAGCCAGTCTTTATTGAGCACCTACTGTGTACCAGTCACTGTTCAAGGCATTGAGGATACAGAGATGAACACAACAGGCAAGAATGTGCTCACATGGCACTTAATGTAAGCTACTTGGAATTTTCAGAAGTTTAAATCCGTTTGGAGACAACCGTATCAGATAAAGCTATTAGGCCATTTTTTAAAAACCCATCTCAGGCCGGGCACGGTGGCTCACACCTGCAATCCCAGCACTTTGGGAGGCCAAGGTGGTCAGCTCACCTGAGGTCAGGAGTTTGAGAACACCCTGGCCAACATGGCAAAACCCCGTCTCTACTAAAAATGCAAAAATTAGCGTGGTGCAGTGGCGCATTTGTAATCCCAGCTACTCAAGAGGCTGAGGTGGGAGAATTGCTTGAACCCGTGAGCAGAGGTTGCAGTGAGCTGAGATCGCGCCACTGCGCTTCAGCCTGAGTGACAGAGCGAGACTGCCTCTCCAACAAAAGCAAAAACAAAAAAAACAAAACAAAAACCACCTCTAGCCTCTAAGCTTGGCTTCAGCAAAGGGCAGCCACATGCTGTTACAACACTTTTCTTGGTGGCCCTGTCGGAGAGCAAATTCCTGGGCTGGAAGGACGGCACTCTCACCCAGTGTGACATTTCCTGTGTCCTCAGGTATCCTTTCTGGCTTCAGTGGACAGGCAGCGTGGCCTAGCACAGCCTCTCTTTCCCAACATGTGTTCCTCAAGGCATAACTAGATGAGCAATGGAAACATCCACAAAGTTCCAGCAACAATGAATTGAACCAAGATAAACAGGTTTCTCTGCTGCAGACCTTCTCTGAGACTTTAGCAAGCTAAGGTGCTTATGAATCTCCAAGAGAGGATTTGCAATGGCAGCCTTTGCACATTGGTTTGACCATGGAATGTTCTTTATTCCAGAGGAATGTGGTTCTTTTATTTAATTTTTTTTTTTTTTGAGATAGAGTCTCATTCTGTTACCCGGGCTGGAGTGCAGTGGTGCAATCTCAGCTCACTGCAACCTCTGCCTCCTGGGTTCAAGCAATTCTCCTGTCTCAACCTCCCGAGTAGCTGGGGCTACAGGCAGGCGCCACCACGCCCAGCTAATTTTTGTATTTTTAGTACAGACGGGGTTTTGCCATGTTGGCCAGGCTGGTCTTGAACACTTGACCCCAGGTGATCCACCCGCCTCAGCCTCCCAAAGTGCTGGGATTACAGGCATGAGCCACTATGCCCAGTCAGAATGTGGTTCTTTATTCTAGCATGTTCTTCGTTCCAGAGCAAGAGACCCCGAAGGTGTGTTTCAAGAGGAAGACTGGTCTTCAACAGCACACATTTGCAGGCTTGGAAAGAAGTCAGGAGCCCCAAGTTCTGGTCCCAGTATGACGCCAACTCACTGTCTGACCTCGAGTAGGTCAACTCACCACCCTAAGGCGTAGTTTCCTCAGCTAGGAAATGTGTTTGTGCTGTTAAGGTAGGCTAGGAAGTTAATAAAGAGGAGGAAAGAGGCTGAACTACATCCCCTCATAGGTCTCTTTTAGGAAGACTTTATCATGAGGGAGGTCATCTACCCCTTAGTGTACAAGCCGGCTCAAGACTTTCCACTGGCCTGTGGAATTCAGAGATCCCTCACCACCAGGACCCTGTGTTCGACTGGGCTGCATTCTCCATCCCAGGGAGAAGCTCCTGCTCCTCCCGTTCAAACCTATGAGAGCCTCTCCATCCCATTGCCTGCTCGTTCTCCAAAGCCCCTCCGTAGCCTGTGCCATCAGTGAAGAGGAGCCTTTAAGATGTTACCACACAAGCGAGAGTCACCACAGTCCCATCTGAACTGTTTCTAGAAGTCCAGGTGAAAATTGTACGAATAGTATCCACATTTCTGGCAGGATGAACCATGTACAAATCATATATTGATCTCTCCCCCTTGAGAGAGCTCTCCCTCTATGCATAGATAGCTATGGAAATAAATATAGAAAGAGCAACAACCTGGAGAAAGTACAACCAATACAAGAAAATATTAACAGTGGTTTTCTTTGGGTTATAGGACAAACCACTGCTAATATTTTATTATTTAAAAAACTAAGCTTATTTAAATGTTTCTGCATTTCCTAAATGGCCTTTAATAAGCAGGTATTATTTTGATGATGCAAAAACAAAACTAGTCCCTCCCCTCCCCGTTTGTAAAAGTCATCTAGTGTAAGTGTGAGTGTGGAAGAAACCACCCAGCATTTTGTCAGGTTGCCCCAGCAAGAGTCCTCTGTGTTCCTGTCTCCCATTACTTTGGCTGACTTCCCTGATTCCTAATTTTCAACACCAACACCCAAGGAGTTTTTAATAGCTCCTCAACTGAGTTCCTGGCATTTCCCTGCAACCTCTTGCTATCAGCTTGTGCAGGCCCCAAGGCCTCAGAGCGGCCACATGTAGTTGTGCAGATTGTCCCCTGCACAACTCAAGGGGTTACAATTAGCATATGACAATGTGAATGGCACCTCCTGAGTTGTGCAGTGCACAGTCCACCCAACCGTACATGGCAGCCCTGCCTGGTGCCCTGAACCATTATCATGATTGTCTAAACATTTTGTTACATGAGGTGCTACTCAGGAGATGAAAGTCACTGAGCTTGGGAGGTAGCACACAGATATATCACAACATAGGCTCCAGAATCAGACTGCCTGGTTTATACACAGCTTCTGCCACTTAGCAGATGAGCGATCTTAGATAAATTACTAGTACAGCTTCAGTTTTCTTCCCTGTAAAGGGAGATAATGCTAGTACTTACCTTCTACTGTTGCTCTGTTGATAAAATAAAGTTAAAAAACAGTTCACTTAATTTTCTGTCCCATGGTAAGCATTCAGTATATGTTAGCTATTTTAAGTGATTCATTTCCTGTGAAGTCACACACAGAGACCTAAGACAAGGTCTTCCATGCTAATTACATCTTGCATTTTTATTTAGCTTTCTCTGGGTGGGATGTGGGGCCAGGCCAGCTAGGGTGGGAGTATGTTCCATAGGACCAGAGCTGGCTCATGGGTACTCACCAAGGCTGCACAGGGTCCAGAGATCCAGAGGGTCAGGCTGATTCAGGGATGGTGAGGGTTGCCTAAGAATAGATACCAGCAGCAACGGCAGGAGGCAGGACAGAGAGGAGGGCAGGGACGCCAAGACTGCGACATCCAATGGGACAGACACTGGGGAGAGCAAAGGATGGAGTCGACAGCTCCTGAACCACCTCTGAGATACCCTCGGGATGCTCCCAGCTAGCGTGTGGAGACACTGGTCTGCTGGGCCTCCTCAAATGTCTGCGTTAAGGCTGTTTCTTTCCACAATGGTTAGGATTGGCTCCAGCTGTGAGTTTTGAAAACACGTAAAATAACAGTGGCATGGCTGGTACGGTGTCTCACCCCTGGAATCCCAGCACTTTGGGAGGCTGAGGTGGGTGAATCACTTGAGGTCAGCAGTTCAAGACCAGCCTGGCCAACATGGTAAAACCCGTCTTTACTAAAAATACAAAAATTAGCCAGGTGTGATGGCGTGCACCTGTAGTCCCAGCTACTCGGGAGGCCGAGGCAGGGGAACAGCTTGAACCCGGGAGGCGGAGGCTGCAGTGAGCCGAGATTGCACCACTGCACTCCAGCCTGGGCAACACAGTGAAACTCCGTCTCACAACAAAAACAAAAAGGGGCTTGAACAAGATAGAAGTTTATTCCTTGCCCAAGTGAAAGCATGGAGGTGGGAACCCCAAGGCTGGTCCTGTGGCTCTGCTCCTTCCAGCTCATGCCTCCAGTCTTTGCAGGGTGTGGCCTCATCCTTGTGGTCCAATTCGCATCCATGTCTAGACAGCAGCGGGAAAGAGAGACAAAGGGAGGGAGGGGGTCTAACATTGCCAGAAGCTGCCACACACCTCTTCCTCCTGTGCCCAGATCTCAGTCATGGCCACACCTGGAAGCAGGGAAAGCTGGGCAGAGTCCTTTTCATTTGGGGCAGTATATTGGTTTCCTACCGCTGTGTAGCAAATCACCACAAACTTAGCAGCTTGAAATGACACACATCTGTTACCTTACAGTTCCAGAGGCCTAAAGTCTAAAGTGGGTCTCCCTGGGCTAGAATCAAGGTGTCAGTAGGGCTGGTTCCTTCCGGAGGCTGTAGGGGGGAATCTGTTGTGCCTCTCTCAGTTTCTAGTTGTCTGCACGTCTTAAGTCATGGTCCCCTTCCATCTTCAAAGCCAGCAACGGCTGGGCGAGTCTCCTTCCCGACACCGTCTCTCTAGTTCTGCGTCTTTTCTACCTCCCTCTTTCCCCATTTAAGGGCCCTGTGATTACACTAGGCACACCTGCATAATCCAGAATACTCTCATTAAGAACAGTTTACTCGCATCCTTAATTCAACCTGCAACCTCAATTCACCCTCCCCACCCTTTCCATGAAACATAACAGACACCTAGGTTCTGGAGATTAGGATGTGAACATTTTGGGTGCGGTGGCAGGGAATTATTTTACCTACCACAGACAACAGTGGCAAAAATCGGATCACTGTAGAGGCAGCAAGGACATGCCATACTCTCCAGCCAAGCTAAAATTTCAGAGACGGTGCCAATCAGAATTCTGGATGAAGAAATTGTTTCAGGAAACAGGCCTGTGACCCAAGCCAGGTCAGACGTGTCATTTCTGGTACTTGGGCTGGAATTTTGATATTCTTTTTTTTCTAGGATCACCAGTTCTGAGGACAGTGAAAACAGGGAAATACTAGTGGCCATCTTTGTCACCACTCAGAAAAGCCCCGTGGTGTTGAAGCCAGTGCAGAAGTGAGGAAGGATCTAAAATGGAAACAGAGAGATGGAGACTGGACGTCCAGCCATGCCCACAGCCCAAGATCCACCCCTGGGCTTTCAAGCACATGGGCCAATACATCTCCTCCACTCTTGTGTTTTTCCTTAAACTAATTTGAGTTTCTTTCATTTGCAGCCAAGTGCCCTCATTAATATACTCAAAAAATATATGTTGGGGCCGGGCATGGTGGCGCATGCCTGTAATCCCAGCACTTTGGGAGGCCAAGGTGGGTGGATCATGAGGTCAGGAGTTCGAGACCATCCTGGCCAATATGGTGAAACCCCGTCTCTACTAAAAATATGAAAATTAGCTAGGCATGGTGGCAGACGCCTGTAGTCCCAGCTGTTTGGGAGGCTGAGGCAGGAGAATTGATTGAACCCGGGAGGCGGAGGTTGCAGTGAGCAGAGATCACACCACTGCACTCCTGTCTAGTGACAGTGTGAGACTCAGTCTAAAATAAAAATACATATATATATACACGTTGGGACAAGTCACAACTTGTCAGAACCCTGAACTGTCTCCTATCATTCTAAATCAGTGATTAGGACGGTGAGTCCCTTGCAGCTTCTATATGCGCTAATTAATATTCAAATGTCCTTGACGTCCCTTGGCCTAGCTCAGCCCAAAGGCATACACAATTTCTCCAAGTCTGTTATTCTGCATGGGAAATGCCTCATGTAACCAGAGGTCCCACCTGACAAACTTGCCTTCTCTCTTCCTTATGCATCTGCTAGGAACACTAACAAATACTCATGGGTAAGTGCAGGTCTCCATGGCTCTCGTAGGACATCCATATGGAAACCTGTGGCAGCAGGAAGAGGACCCCAGAGAGAAAGAAGAAACAGCTTGCTTTCTTTGAGTGGCAGCTGCAAGGAACTGGAGGTACTTCCTCTCTCCCTGCGGCTCATCCTGAGCACAGCATTTCATGGCAGAGACCCTCCCTAAAGTCCAGCTCTTGGCTCTGTTCCAAGTGAAAGTCACATCTTGAAATGCAGCCTGAAGGAGGAATACTACCTTCCAGGAATTCAGCCATTAAGACAGACATTTAGGAGAAATAAGCATTACCTAGCCATCTGCTATGAGGGTAATGTCAACATCAGAGCCCCCTGGAGTTACCAGAAGGGGCTGTGGAACTGAAGAATTTCCTGAACCACTGAGAAGTCATGTCACTAACATAAGTGTCCCATTTCAGAATCCCCTGTGGGTAGTGTCCCTGGCTCATGAGAGCAGGTGGGCACATCCCTCCACAGACTTAAACGTGTCCTGGTACCCTTCACATTCTCCCGCGTGGATGGGACCTTCTCCATCCTGCAGGGCTACAGAGCCTTGAGGTTTCATCTGGATTCTGGTGACTTTAAGGACACCAATAGCCTTTTAGGTCACTAATTAAATGAGAAATTAATATTCTGTCTAAAATGAAGTGTGAAACCATACTAATAACCAGCATTTATGCAGTGCCTCCCAGGTACCAGGCACTTGACGCTATTACCTTCTCTAAAGCCAACTACAACCTACCAAGGAGCCCTTATCATCCCCATTTTACAAACCCGGAGAGGGTAGGTTAGTTGCCCAGGGTCTCGCTTACAAGAAGAAGGTATGTTCTCAAAAATAACTCAATTGTACTGAATTAATTAATAAATTTTATCTAGCATATAATTCAAAATGAATGCCTCATTGTAAACATACGATAAGGTAGAACAGCTCTGCATTGATCTGTCTTCTATATGACTTTATTCTGAGAAAACTCCCTTGATGACATGGCGCCTGAAAACCACAGAGGTTGTACAAAGACCCCAGATCTTGGAGAGAGGGTTTTGGATATAATTCTGGCTCTGCCACTAACTAGCTGTGCCATTTTGGACAAATCAGGTGCTACGATATGAATGTTTGTGTCTCCTTCAAAATTTATATTGAAACTTAATTCCCAAGGCAATAGTCTCAAGAGGTAAGGCCTTTGAGAGTGATTAGGCCAGAAGCAGTCCACTTTTATGAAGGGATGAATGCCTTTACAAAAGGACTTGAGGGAGCAAGTTTGTTCCTTCCGTCCCTTCCACCACTTGAGGATGCAACAGCATGGTGTCATCTTGGAAGCAGAGAGTGAGCCCTTACCAGACATCAGATCTGACGGCACCTTGATCTTGGACGTACCAAACTCCAGAACTGTGAGAATTAAATTTCTGTTCTTTGTAAATTACCCAGTCTAAGGTTAGCACTATGAAGAGAGTAAGCATCAAGTAAGCAAGCTGAGCTTCAATCTTACGTTAACAATTGGAGCTACAAATACCCACCTCTCTGGGTTTTTGGAAGGATTTTAGATAATTTTTGTGGCACCTAGCAATGAGCACATAGTAAGTAATTACATGTTATTATGAGAACTAAGATAATGATAATTGATTGACCCGGGACAAAGTAATGGGCTTCATGGATGGGCAGATGGTGAAGGCAGAGAACCCACTGAAAGAAAGCCTGGGAGAGCTACAGTTAGGGCACTGGATGGCCAGCCCAGAGCGGAGGTCACCAGACAGTAAGATTTGAGGGCAGGAAGATGCAGAGAGGATGAGAGGCTGTGGGCGGAGAGCTGAGAGCCATGGAAGAAGTGGTTCCATTACCAACATGCCAAAGACTCCATGGCCCGGAACTCAAGAGCTGGCTTGAGGTAAAACCCCCTCGAAGGCCTCTCTTCCAGAAGGCACACTTACCCAGATACTGACCTAACACCAAGACTCTTGAGTTAACTTCCCAAGCAGAGGGGCTGAGGCTCAAGCCATTCAGTTGCTCACTTGCTCCTCCATCGCAGTCAACAGCTCCTCTGCCTCTCCTATCCCTTCGCCCTCACCCTCCAGGAGGCGGAGTTGAAACATTGTATAGAGCCGCCTTTCCTTTGCAAAGCATGGCAGGGAGGCTCTTAAAAAGCAAATATTCCGCCTCATAAACATGTCAGAAATCTATAACCAAGTTCTCCGTGTTGTGTTTTTCTGTGATGCATGTAATATCTTTCTATCCATGACTTTGAACCCACATCTTCTAGGTCCAGGTTATTAAGAAGTGGCTGTTTGTAGGATATTTTATTACTATTTATTACTTTTGTGTGGATAGAGAGGTTGATTTTTTTTTTATTCATCTCCAAGAAAAATATATTCCCTGATGATCTCAGATAAAACCTATCAGATAGATTTTTTTTTTAAGAAGTTGCTTCTACTTCTGGTAAGTTATTGTCTGACCTGGATTTTCCAGAAGCTGGATTGCCTTCATGGTTTGAGAGTGGTGACCATTGTGTGGGAAACTATTAATACATCTGTTTTTTTCCCCCGGAATGAATGTGCTTAAGACAAGTGCCATCTGATGCACAGCAGTCCCCTTGCAAATCCTGTCCGTAAACTTCCACAAATGACAAAACGTATGGGAGCCAATTCTTGGTTAACCAGCATTCAGCACACCCAGACTCTCAGTTATTCCAAGCTTTGTACCTGACTTCAGAGGAGAAGACTAAGAACATGGAAGAAGTTAATATTACAAGGTTTGCTCTAGAAACCAAAATCTTCCAGTGGATGTTTTGATACTGGCCAATACTTACGAGGAGCTTATGGGGTGCTGGACCCAGTGTTAAGTAGCTTATTGTTTTTTGAGACAGAGTCTCCCTCTGTCACCCAGGCTGGAGTGCAGTGGCATGATCACGGCTCACTGCAATCTCTGCTTCCTCGCTCAAGTGTCCCATCCACCTCAGCCTTCCAAGTGGCTGGGACTACCGGCACACACCACTACGCCCAGCCAATTTTTGTATGTTTTACATATATGGGTTTTTGTCATGTTGTCCAGGCTGGTCTTGAACTCCTGGGCTCAATTCAAGCCACCTGCCCTGGCCTCCCAAAGTGCTGGAATTACAAGCATGAGCCACTGTGCCCAGTTTACACACATGATGTAACTGAATCCTCATAACCCTTGAGGGAAGTAGTGTTATTGTCCCCATTTTGCAGATAAGAAAACTGAGGCTTACAGTGGTTGAATAACTGACCTAGCATCACACAAGTCTGCCCTTGAACTCAGGACACTGACTTCTGAGTCCACAGGCCTAACGTATACTCTGTTGTTCTAGGAAATTAATAAATTCATGTCCAGTGCCACAACTTCTCCAGAGACATTTAGAGCTGATTGAAAAAAGCCTATGCACCTGTCTTTTTATAGTCAAGGAAAGAGATGCCGAAATAGAGAAAGGAGTCCATCTGAACTCAGCCAGCAACCACCAGAACCAGGATTTGAAACAAGTTCCTACCGGCAGTGCATTGCCTGGAGGCTGCATGTTTAGAGAGATGACAGTCTCCCGTCTCTCACAACAGCCTCCCCTACTGTTTCTAGGGCTTGTTAAAAATAGAACAATGAGAACGTATCTTTTGGACATATTTCCAATAAGAACATTGAGAGGGGAGTAAGTTAATCATTTAATTAAACTTTTTAATTAATCAGTTAAGTAAGAAAGTTCCTCTGGATGTTAGATTCAATAAGCCAACGTGATAGATAACAGCCATGAAATACACACAATGTGCCAAGTTCCATCCCAAGCAATTTACACGTTTTAACTTAGTTCATCCTCACAGAACTAATGAGAGGGGACGAATGTTACCCCCACTTCACAGGTGATGAAACTGAGCCACAGAGAGATTAAACACTCTCTCCAGTTCTGTTTACCTAATATCCATGTCATAATGCTTCCACACATATTTTCTTATTTAATATCATAAGCTTGAGATTCATGGATAAATATTTTATTATTTTTATCACCTCCATTTGTGGAAAACCAAAGTTTTTGCTTTGGCCCCGTCACTACTGAGCTAAAGAACTCTGAGATTTTCCCCTCCAGGCCCGTTTCCACCTCTGTAAAGTGCGAGGCTTGAAACTGGATTGTTTCTAAGGTCTCTCCAGCGTAAATACCCAAGATAATAAAGAGACAATCTTGTTCTCTGGAATGTCCTTCCCATATGGTCTGAAAAATGTGAAGTCTCTTGTCTTAAATACAGGCAGGTTGGCATCCCCTCCATGGTTGTAAATAAGTATGTGATTTAATTATCCATGTGCCCAAGGGCAGAGGAGAGTGGATGCATTTTTACATTGATCTTATCAAAGCCTGTTTAATTCAGGATGAGGCTTCTCATCTGGTGTAACATCTCTGTTTCCATGAGCACTAGGTGTATGGTCTGGGGCAGGCTTCTCTTGAGATGATGATGAAGATACTGGAGTTTACTCATGAAAAGTCCTGAGGGCACTAGCCAAGAAACTATCCACGTGTTTCTCAATATATTTTCCTTTAGGACAGAGGGTAGGAGAATTTTTGCTGTCAGGCCACAACTCTCAGGGGTTAAGGCGGCAGGGAAACTCCCCACTCTCACATGCATGGCAAGATCAGAGGCTGAAGTCCTAGTGTTTTTTCTGAGTATTTTTGTTTTGGTTCAGTTTTTGCTTTTTAAGGCAATTAATGCTGCCTGTATTTAAAAGGGCACTGTGTTCTGGCAAGGTTTGCTTTTAAAACAAAAGGTGAGGGACAGATAAGAAATTAATAGGCCCCTTGAGTACATGACGACCTGTCATAGCTTTGACACTTGACATTTGGATAGTGGGGAGTACATGGGAAATAATATGGTAAGCCTTTTAATTAATCAAAAGATTCAGGGAACTGGGCCTTTTGTCAGAAACTGTCCAACAACCATAATGTGTTTAAACTTGGCTTTCTACCTATTACTAGAATGAAAATTGTTTTTCTCTACCCAACACAGAACCTTCCTGCTCTACAGAACTTCCCCACAGTGTATCCTAGGGTAAGGCAAGCCCATTTCTACTGTAGTAGCCAAAAAGACCAAACATTCACTTTCCTGGCTTCCCTTGCAGCTAGGTCACAGTCAATTACATAGACCTATGGACTTTCTATCAGAAGCTGATGATGCAAAGAAGAAGCATCAATGGAAAAGGCATTCTTGTGAGGCCAGCAGCCAGACAGTGTCTGATATCCAGGGGCCAGGCCACGATGGCAGCAGTGGTACACTCTGTGATGTCGTCAGCTCCATGGGGATGCCAGCAGCATCCTCACTAGACTCTTCCCAGGCATCGTTTTCGGCAAGGTCTGGGCTGCCATCTTGCTTTCCATGTTCCAACTCCTGCTCCAAGCCTGGGTCTTCCTGGTGATTTTGTGAGCTCCCCGGTAGCCTGTCAATAAATTCCTTTTCTTAAATCAACCAGAGTTGGCTTCTGTTGTTTATAATTAGGAATTCTGATGGATGTACTAGTTATATGACTTGGATACATTATTTAATCTCCCTGACTCAGCTTTCCTGTTTGTAAAATGAGAATCATTCTCCTCTGTCTTTACAACGAAATATTATTCAGCTGTAAAAAGAAATGAAATACTGATACATGATACAATATGGATGAACCTTGAAAACATCATGCTAAGTGAAAGAAGATGGGCACAAAAGGCCAGATCTTTCATGACTCCGTTTCTACAAAGTGTCCAGAAAAGGCAAATCCATAGCAACAGGAAAGCGATTAGTGGTTTCCAGTGGCTAGAGAGTGAGGGAATAGGGACTTGTAAAGATTAGAGAGTTTTCTTCTGGAATTTCCTTTTGGAAATAATGTGAGAGGCTCATCTGATTATTGCTGCTGCTGCTGCTGGCCCCACCAGAATGCCCTTTCCCCTGCTGCTGCTGGCCCTAGTTCTCTGCATCATCAGCTTCTGATTGAAAGTCCATAGGTCTATTTAATGGGCTTCTAATTTCCTTCTGGAATTAGTGGTGATGGTTGCCCAAACCTGTGAATGTACTAAAAACCACTGAATTTTACATGTTTAAAGGGCAAATTTTAAGATATGAGGATTGAATCTCAAAAGAGGGCTTTCACATTTATTCAGTTCTTCATCACTGTTTCCCTTTATGCCCCACCTTTCTCTCCTAACACTGATAGTTGCCCTCAGCACTGCTAAGAAAGCCTCTGGCAGCCCTCCACGCTTGCCCTCTGGCTTAGCAGCACGGTCAGAGGCCCTCCCTCTCTGGGGGCCTCCCTAGATCAATTCCAGAGAAGACTCTGATTGGCCCTACTTGGGTCACATGCCCATCTATGGCCCAATCACTGTTCCAGGGGGTAGAAACTGTAACTGGCTCAGCTTTGTTACCTGGCAACCCGTTGGCACTGTGGGAGGAGAGGGTACTGTGATGAACAGCCCCACCAGAACCACATGGAAAAGGGAAAATTTTTCCCCAAAGCAAAGGAGGGGCAGTTAGCAAAAAAAAAAAAAAAAAAGAAGGATGAGATGGTGTACTTAGCCACCATCTATCCTGATCCACTATGATCACTACATAAACCAAGCCTGTTCTCGGGGTGCCAGCAAGACTCTCCTTGAGGACGTTAAGGCTGAGACCAAAAGAATAAGTAGAAACAGTGAAGTACCTGAGCAAGATTGCTATAGGCAGCAGGAATGCCTCACAGTAGATAATATATGTTAAAATGCATCATCGATGCTAAACCACTGAGTATGTTGTTGTTATTATATTAAGATCCAGGAATCCTGACTCCCAGATGAGGGCCCTTTTACTCTGCAGAGCTGGGACTTAGAAAACACCCTGCCTCAGATTCCCCTGCAGAAGCTCAACCCTGAGAGCCATCCCTGTCAGTGGAGTAACTGCCTAATTCTTGAAGCCTCTCCAGCTGTTTAGTATCATAAGCACAGTAAATACCATTTCATGCCTGGTGTTCCAGCCCTCTTTTCACATAAAAGTTATAAGCAGATATTTTAATAGTCCTTGCTTTCATCTAGGTAAAACTGCCCAAAGGGATGATAACATCAGCTCAAGCACATTGCTTGCATCTTGGAATGCTCTGCACAGCAGGCTTTTTTTTTTTTTTTTTAAACTGCAAAATGGGAGAGAGAAAGATTGCAAGACTGACCTGATACAGATTCATAGACTTTCTGGGGCTGGAAGATAACATTAAAACCAATCCCCTGCTCATCTTAAAGTTCAGCAAATCAAGGAGAACTGACTGGAAGGCTTTAGTTGACTTAGTCAAATCCCCACAGATGTTCCTGTCCCTTGAACTGCCCATTTCTGAGTTAGTCAAGACCTATTTGGTTGCAAAGAACAGAAAACATGAGAAGTCCACAGGTGGGGTTTAATCTGGGGCTCACACAGTGTCTTCAGGACATACTCTCACTCGTTGGGGTTACCAACTGTCCTGGTCTGCCTAGAACTGAAGGGGTTCTATGTGGAACTTTTAGTTTGAAAATCAGGACAGTCTCAGGCAAACTGGGATGCGTTGGTCACCCTATTCAACATCTTCAGTTATGCTGTCCCCGGTGTTAAGTCCATTCTCTGGCAGGTTCTCCCCTCACAGAGGCAAGATAGCAGGCAACAGCTCCAGGGTTACATCCCACCCTCTCAGCAATGTCTGTGGAAAGCAGCCTTCGCATACTCACTGGCAGAAGTCCTGAAATTGGCTCTGATTGGCCTATTTGGGTCACATGCCCTGAATGCACCACCGTATCCAGAAGGATGATTGACCAAGCTTGTGCTCAGCCTCCTAGACCTTCTAGAAAAAAACACACAAGCCAACGTACTGGTCACCCCATTTCACCACTGTAACTGTATGGCCATGTGTGATGCCTGAAACCATACCTATATATGGTTACCCACCCTTTATTTAGGAATATTTGGATATCCCTAATCCAAAAATCCAAAATCTGAAATGTTCCAAAATCCAAAATTTTTTGAGTACTGACATGACATTCAAAGGAAATGCTCTTGCATTTTGGATTTCAGATTTTCAGATTAGGGATGTTCAACCAATAGATATATGATACAACCATAGAAGAAGATATATAACCCAGGAACCATATAGCAACATAGCGCTGATGACCCAGTGACAAATTGTTCCTATAACCTAGATGTCAGATCCAAGTGACATAGCTAATGAAAGCACTTTTTGCAAGTGTATACCACTGCAGTGACTTCAACAGGACTTCCTCAGCCTGTACAGGCAGAATCCCATCACCACAAACCCAAATGTGTCTGCTACGAGAAAAACGAGTGACCTAAAGAAGCAATTCCAAAACATCTTCCAGCCTGAAACCCTCTGAGGCACTTTGCAAAGAGTGGACTCTCTGTGCTTACCACATCGGTAAGATTGTGACTTCTGTAAGATTCAGGGTTGGCTTCTCCAAACCTTCAACACAGCCCTCTGAGAACTGTTTCACCTGGGCCCCATGCCCACACCTCCACTCCACCATACCAGAGCTATTTAACCTGTGCTTTTTCACACTATCTTTCATCCAGGCTTTTGTAAAGGTGATGTGTGTACACGTTGAAGAGCTGCTGCTTTAACATGCAGAGCAGATAGGGCAAGGGACCCGAACCAGGCATCTCTTCTTTAGCCCTTACTGGTTGCACTGGGTATTTTCCATTTTCCTTTCCAGACCCAACACTTCGCCCTTCTCTGCCTCCGTCTGTGCCCTGGGAGGCTGACCCATATGGGCTACATCAATGGGCTCATTTGGCCTCTAGCTTCTTGTTGGGCTTTGCTGGTGAAGGCACTGGCAAGAGATTGGCGGGCAGAAGGAGAGTGAGTTCAGAATATTGATTTCCCTTTCGGCTGCATCCTTCTACCAAAGGCCACAGCTCCGATCTGGAGGCCCTCCCCTACATCATAGCCCTTCACTCCAGGGCCCTGTAATTGCTCCCTCCACCTGCCCCTTTAGGCCTAGGGATGGCAGTGTCCCTCCCCACGGATATCCCCAGGTTGCCCCACCATCCTTTGTTCATTTCCCTTGCATCGCCCATTCCACTGTAAACTGTCTTTTCACTAAACTGTTCTCAATCCCCCCACCATCTGCGAGTGCCATCTATTTCCTATAGGGACCCCGATTTGATACCCCAGCTAGTGACCTCAAGCAAATTACTCAACTTCTGGAACGTTAGTCTTACAACTGAGAATGAGGACAATTATACTAACATCCCAAGGTCATTATGGGATAACATCTATGAGCCCAGCACATTGTATGACACACAGCAGACACTGCCTGTAGGTATATCTTCTGTACTAGACTGTTCTCATCTCTCAGACCACAGATATCATTTTATTCATCTGTGAATCAGTAAACCTAACACTGAGCGTGGTATAGTCTATGTGCTCAATAAATGCAATTTTATATATTGTCCATCTCTTTTTGGCCTTTCTTTCTTCCCTTTAGTCCTGAAAAGAGATAAGAAAAATAAAGCAGCACTTGGCATTGATTCCTGATATCCACCCATGCCAGAAGCTCATTCTTCATGTTGTATCTTATATTTTTGATATGTTGTAAAAGGAAACTGATTCGGGCACACACAATCCATGTGCTTTCTCTAGAAGGAACCCTGCCTGGAAGGGATGCTATTTACACATGATTGTCCTGTACCAATATTTGGAGACTTTGTACTTCCAGATAATATTCTGAGGAAACCTATTGGCTTCCGCTTGCTTAGGGACTTCTAATGCAGCTTCTGCCATTTAAACTATTTATGGTAAACTGGTTTCAACATGCCTCCAATGTTCTAGTGTTGAACACTATGGAAGATGCTCACCTCACTCACGTAGAGCTCTCTGCTTCTACTCTAGCTGAAGACTTCATATGGCAGAAGCAGGTCTTCACAGCGGGCCCTAACTTATCCTCCTCTCTTCCTCTGTATCTCCTTCCATGTAGCCTCTGCTCTAGCCAAACTGAGTTCACCGCCTTTTCCAGACCACAGACACTCTTACTCTTACATGGCTTTGCCCTCTCCCTGGAATGTCAGCCTCCTCATCATTTGTCCAGTGAAATCAGGCTCCTCTTTGATTTTTTTTCTTTTTTTTTTTTTCTGAGACAGAGTCTTGCTCTGTCACCCAGGCTGGAGTGCAGTGGCACAATCTCAGCTCACAGCAACCTCCACCTCCCAGGCTCAAGGATCCTCCCACCTCAGCCTCCCAAGCAGCTGGGATTATAGATGCACACCACCATGCCTGGCTAATTTTTGCATTTTTTTGTAGCGATGGGGTTTCAGCATGTTGCCCAGGTTGGTCTTGAACTCCTGAGCTCAAGCAATCCACCCACCTCAGCCTCTCAAAGTGCTGGGATTACAAGCGTGAACCACCGCACCGACCCCAGGCTCTTCTTTTAAATGCCACCTCTTCCATGGGACCCTCCATACTTCCCCATAACAGAATAAGTTCTTTCCTTCTCTGCACTCCCTTCTTTGCACACGTGTACGTACCATGCATTACATTTTATTGGAATGGGTCTGTCTCCCCAGTAGATGATCATAATCTCTAGCATGTATTAGTCATCTACTATGTGCCCACTGCTTCATTTAATTCTCATCTCACTTAATTCTCACAACTCTGTGAAGGAGATCCCTGGACTACAAATGCCATGACTGCAAAGACAATCTAGTAAGCGGGATTTATGTTTGTTTGGGGCATGTTTTGTTTTGTTGCTTTTTCTTTTCTTCTTGTATTGAAGGATTTTTTTGTTTTGTTTTGCTTTCTTTTCTTTTTTGGGATTTTTCCCCTCAGTCTTCTACCTCCACTGCCTGCACTGGCACATAGCAAGCATTCAGTAAGTAACTGGTGAATGAATGAAAGGCAGTATTATTTTAACACATGAAAACACTCTAGGCTGGGCATGGTGGCTCATTCCTATAATCCCAGTGCTTTGAGAGACTGAGGCAGGCAGATCACTTTGAGTTCAGGAGTTGGAGACCAGCCTGAGCAACATGATGAAACCCTGTCTCTACTAAAAATACAAAAATTAGTTTGGTGTGGTGGCATGCACCTGTGATCCCAGCTACTCAGGAGGCTGAGGCTGGAGAATCACTTGAATTCCAAAGGCAGAAGTTGCAGTGAGCCTAGATCAAGCCATTGCACACCAGCCCGGGTGATGGAGTGAGACCCGGTCTCAAAAAAAAAAAAATGCTGGGTGCAGTGGCTCATGTAATCCCAGTACTTTGGGAGACCGAGGCAGATGAATCACCTGAGGTCAGGAGTTCAAGACCAGCCTGGCCAACATGGTGAAACCCCATCTCTACTAAAAATGTGAAAAATTAGCTGGGCGTGGTGGCAGGTGCCTGTAGTCCCAGCCACTCAGGAGGCTGAGGCAGGAGAATCACTTGAGCCCGGGACGCGGAGGTTGGAGTAAGTCAAGACAGCGCCATTGCGCTCCAGTCTGGGCAACAGGAGTGAAATTTCATCTCAAAAAAACAAAACAAAACAAATACAAACACCAAAAAGGAAAACACTCTAAAGCGCAGACTTGAATGAACTTGCCCATGGCCTCTCACACTGTGCCCAGCTTATTCCTGGTGGGCAAAGGCCACAGCTCACTTATCTTTGTTTCCCCAATGACAGCAGGGCCTTTGCATGGCACTCAAAACTACCAAATAAAGGCATGGAGAAGGAATACATGAATGTTTGGTTACTGCAAATCCCAGAGGATTACCATTTGATGACAGCCAATAGAAAAAGGTGGATGAACAGCCAAGTTCTACCACATGTCTGCAGAAGCCAGTCTTCTTACTTATGACGCAGACGTTTTTGTGATAATTCTGCTAGGGGGAAAGTACATTTATCTAACTTTCTTAGATAAAATCAACTTTTAAAGTGGCCTCCTCCCCGTTTTATATGACTCCTGGCATGACTTCTTGGAAGTCTGCATATAAATCAGCTGTTTGGAGAGCCAATTGACTTAAATATCACAGAGACTTGCGTGTTCAAGAAATACTGTACATATCTTGTGGGAAAATGAAGCTTGCTTCAGTAAAACGAAATCAGTTCCCAGTTTGTATCACACGGGGACCCAACAGGTTACAAAACTCTGTTCAGATGTTTTGACTTAAGAGGTTTTCAATAAAGGGACCCGTTACAGAGGTGTGGGTAGGGTTCACGGAAACTCAGACCAGCGGCTGCAGGAAGCTGTTGCTACCTCTGGGTCTTAAGGGGCAAGGGGAGGAAAGTGACTTCACAGAAGCCAGTCACAGCTGATATCAGGGCAGAGGGGCTGCCTGGCAGGAACTGAGGTCACAGAAGAACTAAGCCTTAGGTGCTGAAGCCTAAGCTCCTCTCATCTTCTGCTAAGAACCTTCAGTGACCAACAGCAACTGGAAACCAGACGGCAAGAGAACCCAGGTGAGGCAGTTTGGAGGGCTCAGCCTCCTTGGGCCTAGAGAAGACTAGAGAACAGATTAGAGAGAAGTGAAGGGGAGAGACGCAGAGAATAACCTGCTGGTCCACCCTTTCGTATTCACTCGGTACCTATCTTGCCCCTCACTCAGGTGAAGAAACTCTCATCCCCTACATTTTCAAGACAGAGAGTCTCATATGCTGCCATGTCATGGGAAGAGATGTCAGTACAGTCACATTTTCACCTGGAACCTAAATTGTAATGTATCCTTCACACAACGGAGCAGAAAGTTAAGAGGGAAAAGAAAATTATAATGCATTAGATAAGATGAGCATGACAGTTAAGTCCACGCCTCAGTAGCTGGCCATGAAATGGAAATAACACCCACAGCTTCCTCCTTCCGATGCCCGTTCCACCTCTCCTGACCCTCAGTGTCTCAGAGGGGTGGAGCGTTTACCCAATAGGATGACTCAACCCTTTATTGCCCAGGATCCAAGCCCTAGAGATTCTGTATTTACTGAGTTGCCACAGTTTGCCATTAACCATTTTAATTGCATATAGAAGTGCTAAGAAGTGACCCACTGAGTTTTCTAAGCTCCTAAACATGGTTTTTCTTGCCATCGTTAGATAGCAGTGACCTAATTTCCCTTAAGATCAATCACTCCAGTCACTACAGTAACCTTCTTGTCTGTCTATTGACTGAGTGGCATGAGGATCTTAAAACGCCTAGGGGACAGTTTCAGCTTAAGATTTAATAGAAGCATATCTGTGTTCCCCAGTGGAAATCAGAACCTCCAAATGCACCAACCCACGGTTTCAGGGGTGGAAACCCAAAAGGTTACATGTAAGTTACTAGGTGTAATAGTCTCAAAGAGAGATGGGGCTACACTCATTCCTGCCGCCCTTGGTTCCAAGACCATGTATTCTGGACATAGCGGGAACAACACCATATTGACCTCATTCTGTAGGCCAGTACCCCTAAATTTTTGGAATGTTATTTCTCAGCCGGTCTTTAGAAGGTCATTCTGCAGTTCTATAAAGCTTCTGAGTGATGAGTTACATGGTAAGATCAGTTCATTTTGTCAATAAGAACGCAGGCCTGTACTTCTTCTGCTGTAATGTGAGTTTCTTGGTTATTTCGAGGTGATATTGTGTGAGTTACCAAGAGGTGATATTGTGTGAGTTACCAAGACAACGAAAAACCAGTCAGCTATGTCTCCAGTCCCGATTCTCATTTACATGGAAAAAGAATGTTATTCTAAATTCTGAAGTCTTTCTCTGTGTACTTTTCTTCCCTGTTGACATCATGAAATCTTTGAGAGGCAGATAGTATGACAGGAAGAACACAAGCTTTGGAGTCAAAAGGCCTGGATTCAAATCCCAGTTCTGCCACTTGTCAACTGTATGATTCTGAGAAAGTCACCTAACTTAGTTTCCTTGTGAGTACAATAGAAACGTTATACCTCCCTTGTAGGGTTTTGGGGTAAATTAAATAAACCAATGTAAAGCCAGAAGTAACGGCTCACACCTGTAATCCCGGTACTTTGGGAAGCCAAGGAGGGAGGATCACTTGAGTCCAGGAGTTAAGACCAGCCTAGGCAACATAACAAGACCCTGTGCCTACAAAAAATATTAAAAAATTAGCTGGGTGTGGTGGCACATGACTGTAATCCCAGCTATTCAGGAGGCTGAGGTGGGCGGATCCCTTGAGCTCAGGAATTTGAGGCAGAAGTGAGCTATGATTGCACCACTGCACTCCAACCTGGGTGACGGAAGAAGACCCTATCTCAAAAATAAAATAAATCCATAAACCAATGCAGATAAAAGTCATTCACACAATAGGCACTCAATAAATGTTGCTGCCTTCCTCCTGTCTTCAAACTAAATTTCATGTCTTAAGCATGAATTTTAGAAATTGTTTGCAACAGCCGGGCACAGTGGCTCACACCTGTAATCCTAGCACTTTGGGAGGCCGAGGTGGGTAGATCACGAGGTCAAGAGATCGAGACCATCCTGGCCAACATAGTGAAACCCCATCTCTACTAAAATATAAAAATTAGCTGGGCATGGTGGCACGCGTCTGTAGTCCCAGCTACTCGGGAGGCTGAGGCAGGAGAATTGCTTGAACCCGGGAGGCGGAGGCTGCAGTGACCCGAGATCACGCCACTGCACTCCAGCCTGGCGCCTGGTGACAGAGCGAGACTCTGTCTCAAAAGAAAAAAGAAACTGTTTGCAACAAAACACATGCCTTGGGTACATTTGTAAAATCTCACCAAATGCACTTTCTTGGGCTCACCCTTGCTGCGGTGATGATACTCTTGCCATGGTTTTATAAGTGAAATATACAGCTCTGAGCTTTTCAACGCCTCATCTTTGACTGTCACAGAGGGATCATTCAACATTCTTTTCTGTCTCAATATTTCTAAATCTGCCAGTTTTGTGCAAGGCGAAATCCCTCTGGGCTTGAGTCCAGTTTTCTCAGCAGAGGATTTCTTCTGGTAAGTCCTAATACAAATCATTCTTTCTGGTCTAATTCAACCCCTGGCCCCCGTAAACACACATGAGCACATAAGATTGGAGGGGTTTTGGGGAGTAACAGGTGAAGGAGAGGGTGAGTGTGCATGACCCTGTCTCTGGATACCTCTCCTGCATGGAAAGTCAACACTGTCAAGACCAGTTTCCAAGCAACAGAAATCGACCCTGGCTCAAGCAAAGATTTTAAAAAGCTATTTGGGTGCATAGTATCAGCAAGAGGCTGAAGACACAGACTTGGAAAACGCAGGAACTTAGAAAGCTCCGGAGAACCAGGCAGCAAGAACCAGAGTAAAGCTCCCACAGTGGGAACCATCTGTGGTCAGCACCCCTCACCGACGCTGGCAGGAATGTCCCCCAACAGAGAACCTCCAACCTCCTTCCTTCACTCCCCCAGAAGAATGTGTCATCCGTCAAACCTTTAAGTCACATGCCTGACCCTGGCTGGACCACAGCAGACAGTGAAAAGATCAGGTCCCTTTAGGTCCTGTGTTTGGAAGAGAGCATGACCTCCCACCAAGACTGCACACAGTGAAGCATCCTCTAAAAATCAGGGGGCCAGCAGAACAGGGGTCCTAACCAGATGGCAAAAATAAATAAATAAATAAGAGCAGGCAGGCTGGTCGCGGTGGCTTATGCCTGTAATCCCAGCACTCTGGGAGGCCAAGGTGGGCGGATCATGAGGTCAGGAGATCAAGACCTTCCTGGCTGACACGGTGAAACCCCATCTCTACTAAAAATACAAAAATGTAGCCAGACATGGTGGCACATGCCTGTAGTCCCAGCTACCTGGGAGACTGAGGCAGGAGAATCGCTTGAACCCAGGAGACAAAGGTTGCAGTGAGCCGAGATCGTGCTACTGCCCTCCCGCCTAGGCAACAGAGCGAGACTTTCTCCAAAAAAAAAAAAAAAAAAAATCAATTTTTACCATGAGTTCATCGACTTGTTGATTTTAGGTAATTTCATTATTTGTTTAAAACAAAGTTTGTTATAACTACTTTATAGAGAGAAATAGCACAATATATATATTCATAACATCTTAAAGGCATTTGAAAATGGAACATGTACAGGATTGCTGTAACCACTGGCAGAGAAAGACCATCTTATTCAAGATGGATCAGATAGATGAAGGTAACAAGAACAGACCCCTTCTGAGTGTTATTCCAATACAGTTCCTGCTTCTTCCTCTGGGCAGGCCTGGGCAGTTAGGAAGAAGTCCTTCCAGCAACACAGGCAATCTCCCCAGGGGCAGAGGAAGCACAGAATTTGTTCTGTTCTTGGCTCTAAAGCCAGCCAAAGTGAGTCTCAGAACAATGAGACTGTAGTCCTCAGGCTTCCACTCAACCATTTATTTCTTCTTTTACCAAAACCAGATTCTTGAAAGGCCCTGCTTGGCTCTTCCCTTTCCTCATCCCTTGCAAGGAAGCAGTCCACGAGTGCCGCGGTGCTTGCTGTCAAACGTGGCGTGAGTCTGTCCCAGCAAACTGTGGCTCTCCCGGTTCTGCTGCTCATCAACTGCCGCCTGGAAACAGCCACATCCTCCTAACCGGTCTCTTGCCTCCTGTCATGTGCTGCTTCTATCCATCTCTCTACCTCACAAGAGAATCTCCCTGCAGTGCTATCTGCCCATTGGTGGTCTCCCGCCTACAGCTCTTCCGCGGCTCCCATTGTTTCAGACAAAGCCAGGCTTTCCAGTGAGGCACATGGAGCCCTCTGCAATCCTTGTCTATTTCCCCATCACCAGCTCTCCTCATGCCCTGCTCCACATCCTGTTCTTCACCATGTCCTATGCTGCTCCTCTCCTCTCTGCCATTGTTTCTACTGTCTCCTCTCCACCCACTCCCATCCTTACCTC